>SSBO01000003.1:6166902-6360354 GCA_005281725.1 Wuchereria bancrofti
AAAAAAAAAAAAAAAAAAAACTAACCCTTCCTCTTTCTACTTCTTTTGTTGTCATAACAATAATTCGTGAATTTTGCTGCCAAACCATATTCCAGAAATCATCAATAGTGTTCGGCAAGCAACCTTGTGTTGATATGTAGCTTCGATGTAAACCGGCAAAATCCTGATATTCATCGCCAAGTACCTAAACTATTAAAATAAAAAGTAATTATTCCAGAAGTTCATATCTTTCCGAAGATTGCAAACCGAGAGAAGATAGTCTTTTTCGAAAGACTGCGCGAAAAGTCGAAATCAATTCAATCAGTTAATTTGCTGTTAATAAAGTATTACCGAGCAATTATTGACAAAATACAAAATAAAACCTCGATGTGATTTGCATTGATATAATCACTAGAATCTGCATCACTGTTTAAAACAATTCGAGTATGATCGTATGGTATGATATTCTTATAGCGATTCTTACACACATTACCTACTTTCTTCCCTTCACGTCGGCTCACGAACTGAGTGGGTTCTTGATGTTGTAACCTCTAAAAAAACTTTCTTTAATGATTTTGTATTAACGTAATCAGCAAAACATCCTTTTTCAAAAACCCCTGAATAAGATTATTTTTCATTCCTGTTCGATGTCAGAATAATTACGCAATAATAATTCCTCAAATAAACTTCAGGACCTTTTTTATTAAGATGACCAAGAATACAAAACATTTCTGATCGAGATTTCTAATCAAGATGACCAACCTCAAACTCGTCTGCAAATCCATCTTTTCCTGTGGCACGATTGATTTGCTCAAGTCGATGGTAACGTGTGTCAATACTTGTTGCTGGAACACGAGTTGACGGAAGGAGCTAGAAATTTTATGTGAAAACGTAGTTTTAATCCAGTAACAGCACGAGTAAATTTAATATTTAGTTTGTATTATGATCCCACAAGATTATCTTAATTCTGTCCGAAAAATAGGCACCTGTTTAAGATTAACAACTGTTCCTGCTTGATCTACCATTGGATTCCTCGTGTAATGTTCCAGAAGCTCGCTGATTGTCGAAAATGTAGCTCCACCACCAATGTCAAATTTATCACTCTGTACAACTTTTGCTAGGTTAGAATATCTCGTTCTATATAATATTTGAAAACCGGAAGAGAAACAAAAACGAAGGACCTGTTAGTTCAAATTTACTTATCAATATTCAATTAATAGTAACTTGTTGCAGGTTTTTTTTTTGCACAATGATTCTCATAAGTCAATTACGTATTTTATAACAGAGGCCAAAAAAAAGAAAAATTACCTTACTGTAAATCATTACGTGTATCACTTTATCATCTGCAGCTTTCACTGAAATAGCGAACTGTCCTGGTGAGCTGTGACTTTCTCTTACCAAGTACGTTCCATGTTTGCCTTCAGCAAGAAGCAGTCGTTCTGCTTCAGGTCCCGATAAACCTGCATGAAACCACCTTTCTGTGGAAGGACGAGAAAAAGCCCATCCGACGGCTTCCGTTGGAGGTATTACCAAAGGACATCTAAATGGAGTGCAATTTCAACATCCATTATGCCAATTACAGGTTAAGAAACGATTTCTTTTTAAACAAGCTATATTTAGCTCATCCATCTTTAAAGAAGGTTTTCTGCATATATAAAAACAACAACCATACTTTAAAACAATGATTTCGCCATCCCTTTCTCGCAGCTGGCCTGGATTTTCGACGTAAAACTGAACAAGCTCCGAAAGTGAAGCAAACGTTTCACCGCCGTATAAATCCAAGCAGTCTCCATTATTTTGTATTTTGATGTGTTTGATACGATCACCTCTGCTGAATTCGATAATTATTTTGAGTTTAATTAGATACTTGTTTTGAGTCCCATTTGTTTTTGGAGAGAAACTCTATGAAAGTATTCTGGAATCCTATGTAAGTTAGATAAACGTACTGAACAGATAGTGTGTAGTTGGATGGACTGGATCCACTGGGACGAGCTAGAAATGACCCTTCAGTACCACATGTATTCAACAGTCTTTCAGCATCCACTCCAGAAATTGGATAATAGAAGTTTGATGGCCTGGAAAAAAGCTTATTTACAGGAGAAAAATTAAAGATATGATTTAAATGCAACCTGGCATTAAAACTAGGTCATAAGTTTTTTACGGGAAAAACCTGTTACTAATTAAATTAAATAATTATAATGAATTAAAGTGATTAAAGTACCTTTCCGAAAAACTTTCGGTAGCTTACAACTGACAAGGTGGAATGGATATGATTATTAGTACCTTATGGACATATGTGTCATCCGATGATCGAAATATGCAACGATTAATAAACATTTAATTCAGTGTTGACAGCAACCTTTCACCAATAATTACACAAATTATTGAAATACTGAATTTGAACCGTCCCATTAATATGATGCCCTCCTGAACATCTGGACAATGACTTGTTTACTCACTGAATTATTCAATAATTCGCTGAGTCGTTTTCATGCCGGCATTTCACTTGAGGCGATGATAAATTTGATTTGTAAATCCGAAAAGTACTAATGAACGTAATCAGTAGAATGAGCTTATTTTTAATACAGACCGGAATTTCTAACCCCATATGCTTACCATTAATATCACGGGATATCCCTCATATGCAAACCAGCACCTCACCGGAACGGCGGACTCTGTTGTAAGCGCTCTCAGCATACGAGTACGGTACTTGGTCAGTGCAGAGGAATGCTATGCAAATTCTTGTCTTAGTAGCAGGGAATCGGAGATTTAAAGTCTGTTTTGAGTTCATCGGTTCTGAATTGTCGATTTCGTGAGGACGATAAGATGAACTTGTTAACAGTTGTAAATAGTAGTGACACATCCTCCACTACTGTTCCTTTACTTTCACTTTCATTTTTATCGATTTTTTTTCACCACTGGATTGAATGATTTGAATTTGAACAGTTTTAGTTTTTAACCACCACCTTACAGGATATCTTTGAGTTATGAATATATTTTGTCTTGTTATAACATCGCGATGAAATGTTCAAATTATTTTAGGACAATGATAAATATTTGCTGAAATTCTATATCGGATTGATTTCCATCGTCCAAATATTTTTTAGTTATTTAAATCTCACAAAGTTACGAAATGTCCTAAATATTTCTTCAGCCAATGTTAATACTCAAAAATGGAAGTCACCCGACATGATACAATTGAGAAGTACTCGTCAGTAATGATTTCGCATATGTCCTTGGTCGCATCATTTCTGCTGACTTATTCTTGTAAGAGTGTGTAAAATCTTACTGTTCAATTCTGATTGCTTTTTCTCATATGATTTGCTAATTTGTTTTATTGGTTTTCCTTTTGTAGATAAAAAATCCATGCAAGAAGGAAGACTAATTGAAGACGACTGAAATGTTAACATACTATTTCCTAATCGAGAAGAAATAAACATAAAATATCAGTAATGGACGAACAGTTTATTAACGAATTAGATGATTTACACATAAATTTTTTAGACGTTTGAAATTTTATTTCTTTTCATTTTTTTTCTTCTTTATCCTCTGAGAAGAAATAATGGAATAATGTGGCCAAAAACAAGCCTAGATTTGCTACTGCAGTGAGAAACATTGCTCCAATAATAGAATATATTGCAATTTTATCTGCAAGAATATATTGCATTTTTATCTGCAATTAAATTACTTCTGATGAATTTATCAAGAATTGACTTCTTAAATTGCTTTGCTTCTGCCACATTTCTTTGAATCTTTTTATGTCTAGCTGAAGGTTATTTCAGGCTATATACCAGACTATATTATCATACACTACCTTGCATAACATGTTTTTAACAAATTAACTTAAAAAACTTTAAAATTAACTTAAAAAACTATCAACTTAACTATCAAATTAGAATTGAAGTTTCCTGAGCAGAATTAAACTTTTTCGAAAGTTTTGTACAAAAAGTTTGAGCCACTGATTGACTCACCAGTTTTGCTGTGAATTGTGAAAAAATTTTTTGCAGTAAGCGCTTTTCCACTTTTTTGTTTTTGAGTGAGAGGGTGATGATAAAGAGTTCTTGGACTATTTTCAGAAATGACTGAAATGCCTTTTAAGAGATCAGTTGCTGGTGTTGGTGTGACGCTTGTTAGAACAGTGAATATAGCGCTTGTGATAAGGATTGAAGGTGCTTTTGAATGCGTACCTGAAAAGCACTTCAAGGTATTCCAGACTTTTCATTTTGTTTAGTGATGCATTATCAATTATATAAGACTGCTTGGTGAAAACTAAAGAAAGAGCAATCTCTAGCATCTTTCATTGAGCAGTAGTTAATTAACTGGTTGTTTTTCAGATTCGACCTGAACAGAGTACCGAGATATCCCTAGCAGTTCCTTTTAGAGCTTCAGTTGAGCAGAGAATATTCCAAATGAAGATAGATAAGCACTATCAGTTCATCAACTAGGTAGGAAACATGGTTATTGTCTATTTTTGATACACATATTAATGGTTGCATCATAAGAGAGACTCACTAGATAGGATGGGCTATCACATAATTGTAGTGATGTATAATGTAATTACTTTTACGATTAATTATTGAAGAAGAATTTCAACATAAAATGAGTTTAATAGTTATATTTTAATAATAAAAGCATCAGAGTAATTGTTTGAACATTAATTAAGCTGCAAATGAATTTTCCATAACAATATAGTTAGTGTTAAGGAAAATAATAGATACGTATTGCACCTTCAGCTGTTTGATGAGTTTCTGAATAAATTAAAATCAAAAAAAGATTTGTAATGCAATAAGAGGACATTGCTGCTTTGAACTACTCTAAAAGTGATTTCATACCCTATTATATACAAAAATATCTTAAAAATATGCAAATTTATTTGTATATGCTTGAAGCTGTGAAATTCATTTTTTGAAAGATCAAATTCTCAAATACACTAAAATAATTTGTTATAATGAGATTGTATGACTGGATTATGATGCTTCCTATGTTGTTCGTAAGATCGAAACCATCTCCATATTTTCAATTCGATGATATGTTTTGTAAGTTTTAATCTACCTCACATGAGTAACAAAGTTTTCAAGTGATTTTATGAATGCATAATGTCTCATATTATTCAATCACAATTTTATTTGCAAATGAATACGACTTTCGTTAAAAGCCACATTATCTTAGTGATGGAATATTAATGTCCATTTGAGATGTGGAATGTATTCCTACTGCTCATTTAAAAGATTATTTGTACTACGGCAATGTATCAACCTATATCCGTGGATCATTACCGACGGTCACTACTCCACTGTCGGGTCGATGTGAAGTTTGGAAAAATGTGATTAGCGCTATGACTAAGTGGGCAGTGGATAATGGTGTTAAGGATTATTGGTAAGAATTTTCAAGTACTTCTAAAATAAATCGAAAACTAGCATGTTTGATAATGTTTGTATTGCACGAGAACATGAAAAACAGTTGTGACATTTGATTCTGCCGGTATTTACATCTTCGCTAAAACACTACCTCCAACAACTTTGTAAGATGTTGCTAAAATACAGCCCGCTTATATCCACGTTGTGAAAATGAGCGATTATTTGATTTCAGATAAGATATCATTTAGAAGGGTCAAATAAATCAGAACAAGTCCACACTTAGAGCTAAACTATATTAGAGCTAAACTATTCGTTCTGGTGCTAAATTTGCTTTAATATAAACTTTCACACTTTTACATTCTATTCATTTTGGCTTTTTAAGTTTAGGATATATCCAGACGAGTTCATGAATCACAATAATTGTCGAAATTTTGATTTAACAGTAACAAATAATGATAACAATCGCCACTTGGCCACACACATGAAGATAATCAAGCCTAATGCGTCGGCCATAGGCCCATGGTGCTATGCTTATGATCATGTTTGTTTCATTTTTCAGCATAAAACAAAACTTTTATTATTTTTCATTCATTTAATTGTCCCTATAAGAAAAATAAAGCGCTAAAACAGACATCACGGCAGTCCTTCAACTTTCATTATATCTGTTTTGATTCAGTCTTTTCTCTCCTCCAATCTTCAAAGAAACTTCACTATTTATAACTGTAGACGTTGTAGTCAAAGATAAGGTCACTGAACGAAACGTCATGGGGTAATTACTCGACTCAATAATAATGAAATTTAGCTGAAATTAGAACTAAAATTAATGGTGCTGGTTTTTAAACAAATTAATATGCTAATATGTAGATTCGTTTCGGAGATTTCTTAAAACATCGGCCACTTTCTGTGATTCCAGTGCTGATTTATGTAAATAAACAAGCTTTATGTGCCTAATGGTTATGCTGTGTTTTGTAATACTTAAAGGGAAGATTTTTAATCGTAATGTCTGACTTATTGGTTAATCATATGCATCTTAGATGTTGATAATTTTAGAAGTTCTAAATACTGAGCATTAATCTGCTCCGTAAGTTTGATAGATTCTAAATTCTAAAGTGTTCACCTAATTGAATAATCGATAAAATCGGGATAAAATCTAACAAATAATCTAACAGATTAGATTAGGTTATTGAAGATCATTGATGAAAGAAAACTATTTTTTGATGAATGCATTGCTATATTTTTCTACTTGAATATTTCATAATATTTTTTACTTGAAGTTATTCAAATTCTAATGATAATTTTCCGTGAAAGATATTATAACATATTTGAGGTTTATTCGAAATACTACGTAGCACGTTGCTTCCCTGAATGTGTTGGAAGCAGCTATCAGGGTACAACAATTTCTCCTCGTAAGTTTGTCCTGATTTGTATGCCTTTCATCTCAGCTATTTCCTAGTTTGTACCATTTTCGTATTGTAGATATGATGTCATCTCTGAGCTTTGCAGATCGCACTAGAATTCTGGCACCTGCGACTGCAAAGCCAAACTACAATACGAGGTTAATAGATGCGATTGCCATAAAGGCTTTTAGCAAATATGAGTGGGGGCCATCAACATATTATGATTCCGTATGCTATTAATAATTTAATTCATTTTTAAATTTCTACACTTGATAATTATTTCGATAAACTTCATAGATCATTTGCTTGTATTATGCTATTTGCAAAGTGTTAGTGTTACGCTATAACAGATGATAATTGGAAAAGCCATGATCACTTAAGTAGTGTTATTTATTATAATGAAATTTGTATGATCGAGAAGCGACTTCAATGTGGCAATTAACTATGCTAAGGCTCTTCTTGACCTGAAATATAGAAAATGATTTGTTCATTGTTTCGTTTTCTTTTTTCTCTGTTTCTCAAAAACTCATTCGTTCACTTGTTTCGTTGCTTCCTTCTAGAATTCATAAATTGCATCATATGCATGTTATTTTTTGTTCAACTTCGGAAGCTTTTTTAGAGACCGTCAAATCTGTTACTGTCGGCTGAGTTTGAAAAAAATCGTTACTCGATTTTCTTCGCTATGATTGCGGTTGGAATGACTATTATGATTTGCAGTATTTCATTTGTTATTGCCCGAAATTATATTAAAACTAAAGAAAGAAAGCTGAAACAGGTCAGTTACCCGAACTGTATTTTTTTTCTGTTGAATAATCTTTCTTCTCCAATTTTCTAAAATTGCTTCTGCCTCTGCTTCTTTGTAAAATTCTCCTGAATTATTTAACAAAATCTTTCCCATGTTTTTTTTTTAAACTTTAAACAGTGGAATTCTTTAGGAAGAGATTAAGGGGAATATAGCTGAAAAAGTACAATCAGTAGCAAAGAAATCAGCAACACCAGTTGCTCTTCCGGTTTCAAATGCAGCCGGAAAATTGAAGCGGAAACTGGGAACGTCCGTATGAAACAATTTGTTACATTTGTGTTCATTTGTGGCGAAAAAGTTGTTAATTTCAATATTTGCTGCGAGAAATGAGCTACAAGGAAAATTCTTCGAAATATTATGAGGAAAAAAGCTGAAGTGTTTTCAAAGAAAAAGTTATGGAAATGCATTTCACAATGCTATTACAGTTGTTTATTTATCCTACAGAACAATTTCGATCATTATGTTTAATTCGTCCGTCGGAACCGCAAAAGTCTAGTAATATTGATGCGATCGATACATGGTAAGTTTAAGTGAAGGAATTCCCGGAATTTGTAATTATTTTAAGTAAAGAAGAAAATATCGCCTTGGGACGTCTAAAATATATATTTGTTTGTGTCATCCTCAATTAGAAGTGATTGCTTGAATAGCTTCTTTCGTCTCTCGAACAAATGAACACTAAAATAACACACTAACAGCCCTTTTGATATCAATATACTGATACTATCGAATGAGTTGTTCTGCGATTGGAATTGGGACTGAACGAATTATCTGCATCAATAACAGAAGATTTTTGATGTTCTTGTGTTATGCATGTTTGAGTACGTCTCGACCACCTAAGCTGGATGGCTTGGTAGTCTTACTACAGTTGGGTGATTTAAACAGAATGTTTGATAATGAGCATTTCTGGTTTTTCCTGATTGAGACATGTGTTGCAGTCACATGATTATCAGGATCCTATAATATTTTAATTTAAAATGAGTCAAAATTATTGTAACACTGGGGGAACTGATATCAGACATATGTCAGAGATTGACATCGGCGAAAAATGACTATGCTCAATTCTGGTAGCAGAAACAAAGCTGATGGAATACGCTTGCAAATAATGAGTCATAGAACAGCTGAATGAGACAAATAACTTTTGGTGTCATCGCAAACGACAAATACAGTAAAAAGAAGTGAATTTGCGGTCATGTTAATAGTTTTAACCGTAGGGAATTTACCGCTCTAGGCTATTAGTCCACTTCATTTATATAATAGGAATTAACTTTTATCCAAATTATACTGGACATCACTGTAATATCTTTTTAAAATTTGCCTAAAATGTTTTCATATTTTATCTTTGAGCTGCATTATCTTTGCACTTATTGAAGGTAATGTTTTATTAAATTATGGTTAGATTGTAAAAGCTTAATTTCTGATATGCAGCAAAAGATAACTGCTGAAGTGTCTACTTGCTTTGATTTATATAATTATAAGGGTTAATATCGTCAGTTTCATTCAGTGATTTGGTAGCAATTCGATAGTCTTATTGTTAACATTGAACTTCTTTGATTTAATGCAGTATGATATTTCGCCTATTCCGGCTCTCATCTCTTACGGGACATATCGTTTTGGAATTCTGAAAGAACAATGACGGACAATCATGATTGCTGAGAAAGGCTATCGAGTCAGTATTTTAGTTCTCCAACCTTAAAGAACATAATTCCAACCGATTGAAATTTTTTTCGTGTTCAAATTACAAAAAAATGATGCTGACTCTAGGATTTTCGTAACGATCCGTGATTAATTTATAAAATTAATTTCAATTCAAAATTAAATTGAATACAGTAGCTGTTTACACTTATTTTTAAATTCTTCATTTTCTGTTTAAAAGTGGAGTTTGAGAAGTTTTTTTTTTGTTTCGGAAATCAAAACTTCATTGTGAGAATGTGAGCAGATCATGTCTAATGGAAATGACATGTAAGAAAGTGTCAATCAAGTTCGAAACAAATTTTTTTATTGCATTTTAATTTTCCAACCTTAAAAAACATGATTCGGACTGGATTTAAATTTATTTCATTGTTCAAATCATAAAAAATGATGTTAATTGTAAGGTTTTCATAACGATCCATGCTTGAATTATTATATAAAATAAATTTCAGTATAAAATTGTCAAGAAGATGAGTTATTCATTAGTTTGAAGAATGTAATCAAAAAATATGTCAAAAATTTAGTGTAAAGAAAGCTAAACCATCCCATAGAATCTATTAGCTTGTCATCTTTAGTTGCAGCACTGTGAACACAACTTAAAATAAGAACAAAACGTCATATTATGATCACACTGGGAGTTGAATTATTTTTAGGTTTTACTTTTGAAATTATGAAAAGATTAGAATTTTGCTTACTTCTTTTGCACACTTAATTTAGCTGAATTTTACGGGAGATTTAAGCCTTTTTGTAATTAACTGGAACTGTATACTTTTAGTGCCTCTAAAGATTCGTTTGCAATAGAATAATTTGTATATTTCCAAATAAAATATCCATGTAATCGACGGGTGAAACTTTCATCAAACTTTTTTACAGCATTAAAAATTTTGAATTATCGAAAAAACTGAATCAGTATTATACTAATTAATTAAATTTAATGTATCAATTAATTAAACTAATTTCAGTTAGAAACACAACAAAAGCTTAATTAATGTAATTTTAAGTAAAGTTTAGTGGTGATTGGAAAGATGAATTTTGAATCAATTTAAAAAGAAAAAACAGCGAAAGAAATGGAAACAGAACAAGGATACCTTCGAGTGAAGCGAACTAATTAAATTTTTGCGACCTTCCGTTGCAATACATAAATAAATTCTTAGAACGAAATCCATTAGCGCTTTGGCCTGCTGCCAATTTCGTTTTAGCATCGTGTGGGAGTTATAAGCTTAGGTGGTTGACGTGGAGGTAGGCTTGGTTTTGTCCTGGCTTCACGTGGGATTGAGTGGTTTACGTCAGAGCGAGATATGTTACGTCAGTATAAGGTATGCTGCGCTATGTTTGGAATAAAACAAACGATTAGTTGTGGAACGAAGCAGTGTTGTCTTATACTTGAATTAAATTTGGTATTTTCGCAATTAAAAATTAAATGATTTGTTCCTTGAAAATTTATGGTATGAGATAGATTGAGTTAAATTGTATATTTTGCCGAATGCGTGAAAATCTTTCTTTTACCGAGAAAGATTTTTTCTTTTTGATCGGTGGTCCTCATAGGTCAACTTCAGTTGCAGTCAAAGTATTTGGTAGTAGAACTTTGTTCATCTATCTAAGAAAAGCGCAATTAATGTGTTAAAAAGTTTGATACATCGGTTTATGGTTAGCAGATAATTTTTACGGTAAGAATGATTTTGAACTGTGTTCAGTTGATCGTGACTAGCAAGTAGATTTGCTTTAAAATAATAAAAGTACAGCTAGAATTGATCGATATTACGTTTAATAGCAGAAACCAGGAAGGTTACTGCAAACTATATATATGTATTTCTTTATGTTGAAACATTGATTGCTATTGAAATTCTCATGTTGATACTGAGTGCGCTGACTTATCTTGAATTTTGTATCAGAGAAAATCAACAATAGAATTTTATTGTAGATTTATGGACTCGACTGTAACGATCAGTGGAATAAATCAATAGTGATATTACAATAGAAATTGTAAAGAAGGTGCTGTAAAGAGAACGGAAAAGGATACTGATGTCAACATACGACGGTTTCAAAAACCATGTAACTTTATCCAAACATCCAACTAAAGGTGAGGAGAGGAAACATATTTACAGGTTTTATTTGCTATCGTTCAGTATTTTTTTAAGTGGTTGTGCTGATAGTGAATTTTTTATGTTGGTTCATGTAATACGCTGTTGCTTTTGATATAAATGGAGTTAATCCCAAGCACAGTTGCTCTATGTCGTATTCTCGACAATCAGTTATGTGTTATTTAATCTGTCCGCTGATCGAAGATTTCACGATAATGTGTTGAATTTTGAATTTGATCAATCTCTTATTGACGATAGTTAAAGAAATTTTTTAAGCCAAAGGATTTTTTTTTGTGTTTTGAGATCCCGTTTTTACTATTTATATTCGGTTGGTACAATTTTTGTTTTTTAACTTTTTGTTTTCAAACAATATGTTGTTAATGGCATACACTTTTGTGCGTTTCATTTTGATGGCATTTTATGGTTTATGAATTGCAGATTTATATGATGATTGTACTATGGCGGTTAATTCATATGATTGTGATTACAATAAGCCATACTCGCCTGAATCTTCGGAACATGGTGACGAAATGGACACATCAACTTATACGCCATCACCGGTGCAACATTACAGTTCCGTTGTTGCCACATCATCTAATGCTCATGGAATACAGCTGGATGGCAAAACTGAAAGCAAACTTTCGTCATCGAGTATTATTATCGATGTGGATGACGGTGGAGATGATATTTCATCCCGTAGTGATTCACCGAGTTTCAAAGCATCATTGCAAACGACGGTATTTTCGTTTTGAATTATGGAAATGCAACAAGCCTTTACTAATATGTCGAGATTTGTTATCTTTAGAAGTCGGGTTTGAATATAGAAATTAAGATTTAATTCGGATTCGCTGACATATCAGGAAATCGAAGGAAATGAAAGGGTGATGGGAGAAGCAATAGAAATGGACGATGATGGTTTAGAAGAAATCATTGCTAATGCTTTGATTGAACAACTGACCGGTAGAGAAGAAGGTGAAGTGCGACGTCGGCCATATAATTCAACTGGACCGGATTGTGATGAATTGCGAAATATGCTTGCCGTTGCTGTACGACAGGAAAAGCAGGCTCGGGAACTTAAAAAGGTATTTTTCTTTGTGTTCATTTATTCCGACTTTTACTTGTTGTGAACAATCTTTATTGTTCTAGCTTTTACTAAAGATATTTGATTGCTTTTGAACTTACAAGTAATTTCGTATTCTTAGTTCTAATTATGATTAACAAATTTGCAAGAAACAAATTTTTTCACTTATCTTTTTTTGCCGCTGAAGAGACATTCTATTTCAGAAACGATCTCATATGTCTGGTGTTGGTTGGTTAATTTCAAAATTATTCCTCGTTAATACATCAGCGGAAAGCGGAAAAAAAGAAAGAGTCGTGCTTGATAGGTATGGACGAAAACTGGATACCAGCCGAAAAGAAAATCAACCGAGGAAGTGGGTGTATCACCCAGAAATCGTTCGCCCAAACGGTAAATCGTGTCTTTAAATTGGTTTTGTCAACTAATTTGTTATTCTTTCAGTTTCAGTCAAGTTCACGCTTAAAAATGCGTTAGTGATGTATCGGATGATTTAATGAATGCACAAATGTATTAATTTCAGCTTCGTCAGATGCAACGACATTTCCAATACGACTTCAAGATGGTGTGCTTCTTAGTGAACTTCCACCTCCTCCACCCCATCCTACGGTTCCAGATGAGGTCCATTGATTTTGCATTCAGTTTTGTTAAATTTGGGAATTATGTTGCCAGCTTCTTTAATCAACAGCTTTCAGATACGGAAAGCCATACGTGCTAAAATGGTACGATGCAAAATTTGTAAAAACCGTTTTATTGAAAAGAATTTATATGAAAGACATCTGCGAGACCGGCATTATACCGAATATTTAGCATATTTGATACAACAAGAAGAGGACATTGCTGAACAAAGGTTCTTGAACTTCAAGGATTTCCGATTAATTCTTCAGGAATTTCCGATTATTAATTATGTTACCGGTCAAGTGTCTGGTAATTGAAAATGTAAATCAAGACTGCAGAAAGTCGGTTGTTTTAATTTTGTTAAAAATTTCAGGCAAGCCGAGCTTGAAGCAAATCGAATTGAAGAACTTGCTACAGGAGGTTACATTCCACCGGAACGCGAGATAGATGCGGAATCTTATGAAGTTGAAATTGACAAGTAAGACACTTATTTTGAAGTGATTTGTTTCAACTGATTTGATTTTCTTCCCTCCACCAAATTTTTCGCCTTTCTTATCATCTGTATCTGTTGAGTTAGAATTCTTTTGGCTCTTTTAGGATTCCGTTGCCTGGTGAATTAAGTGGCGGTATCCCAGCACGTTTCGATCGACATGGTTTCTTACGTCAACCAAAACGTTCTTACAAGAAAAAGGTAGGAATATCTGTGTTTCATTACTAGAACTGTTTAACAACCAAATTTGAATTAGTTGCCAAATTCTTTTTTTAGGTTTCTCCACAATGTCC
This sequence comes from Wuchereria bancrofti, assembly GCA_005281725.1. NCBI lineage: Eukaryota > Metazoa > Nematoda > Chromadorea > Rhabditida > Onchocercidae > Wuchereria > Wuchereria bancrofti. The sequence goes on from SSBO01000003.1 coordinate 6,180,684, forward strand.
ATTCTGTGACAAACGGTTCAGGAACGAGGTTTCCTTGAAGAAGCATTTTGTGAAAAAGCATCCAGAAACCGTTGATTTTGTTCAGTGTTTACGTTGTTTCAAAGCGGTGAAAACGAAAAACGAACTCTCAGCGCATGAATGTGACTTGGTGATTCCATTTTTGGATAATGAGAATTTCAGTTAATCCAGTAGGAAGTATACAAATTTCGTAAATTACAGGCGCTTGTGTTTTATTTCAGTCCTTTAATCAAGGAAGTATAAAAATTCGTCCAATTAACCATGCATTAATATCATGTAGGAATGGTATTGGTAAGCGAAATAGTGAGAAAAGACAGTGGGTAGTCCGATATACGGAAAATAACAAAGTGATTGTAGTCATACCATTCATCTGTTGTTTTACCCATGATTCAATAATTAGAAAAAAGGATTGAGCAATCATATGAGTATTCTACTTCATAGCTTTACTTTCAGACATTTATCTGCTTTGAATGTACTCCTCTGAGAAATCTTTGCACGCAGCAAAGATTGCTTAACCATCGGGCAAAGTTCCATCGTGGTGCGAATTCAGGTTTCAAATGTAATATGTGTACGTTGAAATTTCTTACACCGCGAAAACTCAGGAAGCACAAGAAAATGGCTCACGTTTTCACAAAAACTTTCCCTTGCCACTTTTGTGACGAACTATTCACAAGCGAATGTTCGGTCAGTTTCTTTTTCACATTTCTAATGCAAAATTTTGGACAAGGGAATGATTCAGGTTTGAAATAAATAAACTCGAAAAAAGGGTGATCGCTTTCTCACGCCAGCGCATTCATTGTACGAATATTTTAATACACAATGAATTTTAATATTCACATAAATTTTAATATTCATTTTGTGTTGTCACCTTTAAATATTCACTTAAAGGTGACAACACATGAGCGTATTCATACGGGTATAATCAAATTTGAATGTCGAATCTGTGACTTCAAATGTAATCGTTTTGTCTGGATGGAAGAACATCAAAAGGAAGAACATGGCTATATTTGCTCCGTATGCCAGCATAAATGTGCCGAATGGGGTGCTCTTAAAGATCACACTTTGCAAGAGCATGGTGGCTATTTGACCAGTGAGTCGAATGCAGGTTTGACATTTGTTTTTTCATCTTCTGATAGTTCTTATGCATTTTTGCAATTTAGCTCAAGCGATAATATTGGTGGCAGTCTAAGAAAAGAAAAAGATTTGTCGGTTCTTTTTTTTTTTTTTTTTCTATTATAGCTTCACTTTAATTAACGATGTTGCTGTTCTAACACTTAAACATGTTTTGCGGATATGGATAGGTGAAAATGGTGTTTTAATTGTCCTAGAAAAGTTCTTGACAAATGGAACACAACAAAACATATGGATTTGCGTTATTCTGGTTCTCCAAGTATTTCTTGGCTAATTTACAAAAGAGCTTGTTCAAAAATCTTAAAAAAATAAGACGAATTGCTTCCAGTTCCTTACAAGTTCAAATTTCAGTAAAATTTCGATAAGTTTGAAGCTGAATTTCAAAAAATAAATTTCTTATAAAGAGATACATGCATATACAAACACATACACACACACACACACACTCACACACGTTCTTCGAAGATTTCCTATATGGTTGATTGAAGAAAATGAAAAAATTTACTTGAATGTGTACTTCACCCGTCACATATCAATTTACAGTGTGATATATTCTTTCTATGAAAGTAAATAAAAGATTGGTATCATGATGTTTGGTTTGTTTATTTGTATGTAATTGGCACATTTGCGCTCCACTTGATATTACTTTTTTATCTTGTTCCTCCCAAGTAATTAATTGTTCATTTCTGGACACTAATTAAGCCTTTCAGGTTATATCGATAGCCCACGTGTGTGGGTCATGTATAAGGGCGAATAAAAGCGCTGGGAATTGAAACGCCAGCTCAAAAGTGATAAGCTGGGTCAACCTTCACGTAAGCCACATTGGCTTAATTGTTTTGCAGATTGCAATTTCAGATATATTTCCTCATTTGCTTATTGTGTTGTTGTTATTGTTACGTTTTCATAAGTCATCGTCATTTTCTTGGATTTAACAAATCAAAATCGCAACATTAATATGTAAAATTTGGTTTATATCACGTGGATTGCATCCGGGATATGCTCAGCTTTCAGGTTTAGATTTGTTTGGATATTTGGATGTTTTTTCCTTCCTGTTTGTTTATATGGTTGCATCTTATACACAGAATCTCAGTAAATACCTTAGATAAGCCTTTACCATTATTGCATCATCTGAAGATTTCCCCTTAAAATTGATAACATATTCGTTTATGCCGTTATTCCATTTTGTAAAGAAAAGTATGTTGTGTTTATCCTGAATTAAAGTACGGTATTTTTCGTACTTAATGGGATATGCTTGAACATATGCATACTAATATGTATTCACCGTATGGATCTATCTCCGAGGGAAATTAACGAATATTCATTGCATTTTACCATCGCATTTGGGGTGGGTGTACCTTTTCATTGTTTCAAAATGTGTTGTAATTTTTATTGTTTTCTTGCTGTTTACATTTGTTATGCTGTGAATTCAGAGTTGCAAGATCTGGTGGTAAGCTCGAATTAGTCAACCAAATAAAAAATAACTGGTAAATTTGTGAGTTCATATTGCTACGAAAACGATATGTGCGAATAAATCGGAAGTATGGATCAATGTGATGGCAAGAGTGAATGGCAGCTTTTTAATGAGGAAGCAACGAATCTGACTTTGTCGTGTATCATCGAATTTGATCTTACCATAATAGATATGGTGAAATTTTAGGGAATGATGCATGATTTGAAATCAGAAATTGATTTATGATTTAAATGAGACTTAAACGTATTGTTGTTTAATTATTATTACACAGATGAGAACGGTGTGGGAGTGGGAGCACTTGCATTTTTCTAAAAAACAGTGCTGTCTATAGAATGAATATTATGCGTGACAATTAGTGATTAACAAATTTTAACTTAGTTTTTAATGAAGGCATAATATTAACAATCTAAGTGATGCTATATAAGAAGTATAGGGAATCTCGTGAGAAGGATTTACTAATGATATGCAGTAATTGTGTTCAGTTTAATGACTGAATATTGGAATCTACTAATGTAAAGGAGATTGATAGATGATAATGATCAAACAGAAGGAAATGTTTCATTGTTATGGAATTTTGAGAAAGGGAAAATGAAGAGTGGAGCAATTTTCCGTTCTTAAACATATTCCCTATTATAACAGAACTTTATTATTACAGTATTAGAACGAAGTTGATTTAATAATACCGTGCAAACTTAGCAGCAGTAGTAACTTATTTAAATCTTTTCATTAGGAGGAAAGGAAGTAAACAATGAAAACCAATGGATTTTTGAATTTTTATAATTTAAATTAAAGGTATAATATGTAAATTGAGAAACTACAGAGAATTGATTTGTTGTACTATCATAATGACGAATTGAGAAATGTGGTATAATTACTGTCTGTTTATATAATTTTCATTTGCATCAATTGGATAACAATCAATTTAATCATTAATCACTGATCAACTTCGTCAATTATGTTATGTATTTTTCTCTTATATGTACATAACACTAATCAACAAAAATGCTTATTATTAAAAAAAACATCCTAAAGTTTATATGTATTACAAAATTCTTAATCAATTACAAAAATTGAAAAGATTTTTACAACAACTACTACTTACTACGTAATACTATCTAATATTTACTCTTTACTACTGGATGCATCATTTATAAGTATGCATAAGTTATAAATACAAATCTATAATAATATCATAATATCCTATAGATAAGCAAGAAATTAGTGTAAATTTGAAGATAGGAAATAAAATCTGCAAACTAAATGCTTTACTCACTAAAATGATAAAATGCTCTTTTGCATATTCTAATTTTATACATGAAATTTTCACTTTCTTTTTTCTCTCTTATTATAATTATTAGATTAAAAGAAATGCTACTGTAATCCAATGGAAGATGTAACTGTTAAATTGAATGCAACATATTCGTTAACTGTAATCAATGTTGTAGATGACTGATAGATATTCTCATACAATCCACCTCTGGTTATAATATTACTTTAATGATACAATGATAGTTTGATTTATTCATCATGATATTTGACTCAAATTAAATATTTGAATTCATGACCAAAAATCAAAATTATTCATATATGGATTAGTGTAAAAAGATTATAGTCTTACTTTTTTTAATGTCCAAACAATAATAATGCTTTCATTTATTTTGATTAAGGTTTTAGCGTTTATCAAGATAAAGGTGTTATAGATATTTTGCAAAAAAACAAATTAAAATCTTTATTGAATTAAAACAACTTTTAAAATCTGATAGCATAAAATAAACAAAAAATTTGCATCAATATGATCAACAGCATGGAAATGCTTCTTCCGATATGTGTTATTACAACTGTCCACAATCTGAAATTACTATATCGACCGATGTTCGTCCACTTTGAGATCCTTTACTTTCGACTGCCTTCACAACATTCATACCTTCTACAACACGACCAAATACCACATGCTTTCCATCCAACCTATAAATGCAGAAGTTATCCAAGATTAAAATCTACATAATCTGATCAAAATCTAGAATGATTAAATCATAAATTCCACAACTGAATAAACCTTCCATTTATTTGATATAGCTTTAAGATAAATCTTCATTTAAAAAAAAGTGAAAAAAAAAAGAGAAACTGGAAAAAACCGATTAAAAGAAACTACCTCTTTGATATGCATCAATGATTCAAAGATAATTTTCGTACCGGCTAAATCAATGATGAAATCTTTTTTGCTTTTAAAATTCAGACAAAATAAAAGGTCATGTCAAAAAATTATCCAAAAAGGAAAAGCATTTACGGAATAAGAAGAAAATCTCCCTTCCTCATAAAAAGTATGTCAACATGCAATATATGTATAACTGAATAAGCTATAAGATTATTCAATTATCGAATTTTTGACTGAAGAAAAGAAGCTGAAAACCTACCACTCTGTTTTTGCAGTACAGATGAAAAATTGAGAACCATTGGTATTTGCTCCCGCATTAGCCATTGATAAGACTCCAGGACCTGTGTGCTTCTCCTGAAATTCTCAAAAATTTCATCCAAATCTTCCTTGCTACAATAATGCCTAATAATTTTGGATTTCATATAACTACCATTAACCTTTGTGTTTTATCCAATTTCTTGAAATTAAAATGTTACATAATACGTCTTTATATATGTAAATTTTCAATGTTAAGACAATACCTCACATGATAATTAAATATTATAGGTGGAATAAAAGGACGAAAAATATAGTACTTGGAAATTTTCGTCGGGGAATTTTTCACCATAAATTGATTCACCTCCTGTACCATTTCCACGTGTAAAATCACCACCCTGAAAATCTTTTTTTTTTGAAAATACAATATAAAAAGTTTAAAATCGACAAGTTTTTTATTATCCTGTAGGTTAAAATATAATTTTCATGGAGATTAATAATGGAAAAATTCATTCATGAAAAATGATATTTTAACAAATTTCAAATAATAATCAATCAACTGATCCTCGTGATACATATACTTCTAAATATAATATATTTTATTTTTTTCTATTTAAAGCCCTATATTTTATTACAATATAACAAATATTTATTAGCAACAAATGATAAACCTGTAACATAAAATTAGGTATAACACGATGAAATTTCGATCCTTTATAATGTAATTTTTTACCACTTCGTCCCATACCTCTTTCGCCGGTACAGAGACAGCGAAAATTTTCAGCTGTCTTAGGTACAATATCAGCAAAAAGCTGAAAGAAAAGCTCTTATTAGATAATTATAATTAGAAAAATTTCCTGTTATTAATTTGGAATTTTTTCTTGTCTTCTCACAAATATTTTTAAACTTTGTTCACATTCATATTATATAATTTAGTGCAAATATTCATAAATCTATGTAATAATTCTTATTACAAGAGCACACCCTAATTTAATTAATTTCTGTATGTATGAAATCTTGCTTTTGTTTTTTCATTTCTTCTTTTCTCAAATCCTAAAAATGCAGGAAATATCTATAAATTTATGTATTAATTCCTATTATAATACATATATACCTCCATGACAATTCGTCCTGCATTATTTCCACCAATTGTAATATCGAAGAATACTTTAGGTCGTGACATACTGTCCTAAAGTTATTTAATTCTTCTCTCTTTTAAAAAAAAAGAACAACGAAAAGCTTAATCTAACGCGTTTCATTCTTTTTTTATATACAGAATGTCTTTTTTTAATGAACAAATATTTTAAATGCGATATATTAAAGAACTAAATGCAATGAAATAAATATACGAATGAATAAATAATTAAAAGAAATATATATGATGATATACATCTAATTAATAATTACAAATTTTATTACTATAATGCTATATTAGAGATTGGATTGAATCTTATTCATTCGATCACTGGATTGAGTGAATCATTGGATAACCATTTGGATCTATTTATTAGAACTTAAATTTATAAAAACTACAAAAAATCAATTTAACATTACGATTAAATTGCAATGGATGCACAGCATATGTGCGACAACACACAACACCCAATCAATTCATCGATTTAACCAATAGATAGGTGTGATAGTATATGCATGCAGGCTGCTAGACAATCATTAACATCATCTTGCTATAGACAAGGGATGCAGAATTTGGAGGGGAGATTGATGCGGGAAAATTTTGAAATAATTTGCCTGAATAATCTTTGATCGGAATGTGAAAAGAATGATGACGATGCACAAAGAGTAATCGTACTTAAAGCAACAAAAACGATTTCTTTTTTCCTCTTCTTTACCTCTCCGTATCATACTTATGAGAAGTCTGCTGTTGAAACCTTTTTTTCCCATGCTATCATGAATTAACATTAAGGAAGTATGGAACTTCATAAGCTAATAGTATGATGTAATATAAGCTTTCTTATGTTGTATGACAAATTCGATTTGATTTAATGCAAATTATACTTTTTTAGCGAACTTGAGTCGGAATAATTTACGAATGCTACTTTGCTTTCCAAATAATAACTTGATGACACTTCAAATTTCTAATATTATAATGTTTACTATTTTTCATCTATCTAAAACAGTAAGCTATATGAAACAATATATGTTCCATTCATTGTTGATTATAAACGCCAAAAATTAGAAAAGCCTGTTTGAATGCAACATAATTAACATTAACGACATATGAAACGGAAACAAGAAACAATCTAATCCGATCATTAAATCACGGTTTCTTCGTTCAAATACCTTAACAACCCAATTTTAAAGACTAATTGAAGGAGTGTAAGGAAGTTTTTCCTAACATCCAGGAAATGCACGACTTCAAGAACAATCCAGAACACTACAACTTTTGAAAATTTCTCAACTAAAAACTGGTGGGAACGAATCTTTCACTTAGGCAAACATTAAATGATTTCATTATGCTCAAAAGAATAATTCAAACGACTCCTAATCTATCATGATAATCTGGAGTGGGATGTACATACGAATAAACGAATGCAGCAAATACAGTCAGTGGATGCGGTTAAGACTAAATGTTAGTATTTCGTACATGGATATTTGGGACAAATATCAAAAAAAGAATAATAATGGACAAAATACTATCATCAGGATTGATAAGGAACAAAAGTCGATAGAATTAAAATTTTGGGGAAATAAAACCATGTATGAATACTATAAATCGCTAACTCTTCCTAAATTAAAAATATAGTTACTACAGGAGGGAATAAAGTTAAAGAATGTGGTATACAGGAAGGGAAAACAAAAATAACACAATACAAATTGTCCGCTATAAAAAAAGGATCTAAAAATGCTCAAATTTTATTCCCATTCTCTCTTCCCTAGACTGTGCCAGCTTTTCCATTTCTTTATCATCCATCCGTTATTTGGTGGATTTTTTGATCGTAGCAACTGTTTTCGGTGTGCTCAGACGTCTGTAGAATGCTTCTCTTTCCGCTTCAGTTCGTCGACGTGGGGCTTTAAGGATATCCTGTTTTGCTTGCCCTGTATTTGGAGGCCCTGTGAAATGAGTAGATGTAGACTGCACTTTCTGAAAAGAATAAAACATTAGTGAAAAAGAAGACATCCCAAAATAACAGCCGGATAGTCAGTCACAAGTTAAAAATCTGTAAGTTACAAAACCTATAAAAACCCATTGTCTTAAAGATAACTAAAGTTGGACTATAAGTTATACAAAACTGCCTTCGAGAGATAATCCAACATTTACCAAACAAATCAAATTGCTCCTACTTGTTTAATATAATACGGAAGTGGTCCATATAGGTTACTTGTTGTTTATTGTCTAGTATAATATATTGCACAAGTGATACCGGTTTCCTCATTGTTATTATTATTACTATTATTATTATCATTATTATTATTATATTAATATTATTATTTATTTTTACGATGATTGTAGGAATTTGTATTTGAATTTGTAGATTTTTTTTGCAGGTTCTGCAAGAGTTGAAATAGAATTCATATTTAATGTTGACGGAATATTAACTGTTACTGCAAGAGAAAAAAAACTACTGAAATCGAGCAGACAGTTGAAATAAATTCAAGCTTTGGCTTAAGCGAAGCCGATATTCAAGACATGATTAGCCAGTCAATAAACAACTTCGATGAAAACATGAAAGCTCGTTTCCTTGCAGAAGCTAAAATTAATGGGAATAAGCTCACACATTTGGTTGAAAGTAATGATAATCTTTCCACTGATAAAAATCTAAAAAATCTGTTACAAAACACAAAAAACGTCTTACAAGGAATTGACTTGAATGAAATTAATAATGTTATCACTGAGCTGGAAAGCTCCTCTTTAGAGTTATGTGAATCAACAAATAAGTAGAGTTACGCAACCTTGTGCAATATCCTGTCTAATCTAAGAGCAATAGGTATTCTGAAGTTAAAAGGCAACTAATCGACCTTTTCTAATTTAAACGATAAACCAACTATGCTTACACGTCCAATTATGTTTTTCATTGGTATAAAACCAACTTCAGGAAACCTACTATCCAAAGAATTATTTCTATTGTCCTCCATAACAAAAAATTGATTGTTAGGTACATAATAAACCGGAGTACCATATGATAGCTTATTAGAAACGTTATCCATCAAAATCTCATGTTCCTTGCAACAAAACTTCACGTTTCTTGCCACTATACAAGTAACCTGGGTATGAAGAATACAGAGAAAAAGTCTACAATGACTGATTGCTACTAGATACTAAAAATTTATTGATACTTGTCCAATCAACTTATTGAAAGCAGCTGATTACCATATATATTAGAAGGATTACCATATATATTAGAAACGTTATCCATCAAAATCTCATGTTCTTTGTCACGCTATCATATGGTACTCCGGTATTTGAGCAGCTGCTTTTTAATTTTTACTACCAAAAATGACATTCGTCTTTTTTCACGAAAGTCTTTGCACCACTTTATAGCTATTCTCTCCATCGTTTTAAGCATGCATACCATCTGAATCTAACATATGATCATTTAAACTGCACAAAAAGCGCAAAATTAAAAAGAACTACATATAAGAAAAAAAGAAGCTATTAATGTTTCGTTATAAAAAAAGATCTAAATAAGTGAAAATCCCATTTCAATAATTTCAATAATTTATTGAACTACGTCAGTTTTCGAAAAAAATAAAATAAAAATAGTCCTTACTTTTGCTGCAACACGACTTCGCAAACAGGAAGCAAATTCGAGCACAGGCTCTGGTTTCTTCGTAACAACTGTCCAAATTTCATCTACAAATTTTATCAGTTGTAGTAAACTATGAGAAGCGAAAGATTCTGCTGAAGAGTAAAGGAAGAAACTTCTCTAGATTCAAGTGTCATGCTGTCTGTGGTGCGCAAAAATATGGATAAATGCAGAAAACTTCTATAAAAGAAACTTCACCATTCTCTTTCCCTACCGCTTTAGTTACATCTCGGTCCAACGAATCACCCCCTTTTGGACGTCGAGTCAATGACTGCCGAAAACGACTTTCACTTTCGATTGGTGGAAGGCCATCCGTACCTTTAACTCTTCCTAAATTTACATAAATTTGTGTAAATCCACCAATCAGATGTCAGCTAATTTAGACAACATGTAAAAATCTAAACTTTTTGACACTTTAAAGCAGATAACTGCAATCGTAATGCTTACTAAGTTAAAATATTGTGTTTAGAGTGTACATCAAGCAATAGTTCATCTTCAAATACAGGATTCCAAAGAGTTCTTAAGTTCTGGTGGTGCAATAAACATTTTTTTATTTAACGAATGGAAGAAGAAAAGACCTTGAGTATTTCGGACACGAACAGGTTCATGAGCTTCACGAGTACGCGATCGTGATACGTGACCGCTTTCAGCACTCTAAAGATGAGATAATATCAATCGAAAAAGTAATGGCATAAGATTTTTTAGGTAAATCTATGAAGATAGGTAGTAAATTTCATTAAAACTAATTAGGATTTGGATGTTACAATTGCATTTATCCAACATATTCTATAAATTCTTTTGCATCACTAACAGACAAAATAATTCTGTCTGAATTCTGTCATTCGGATGGATCTTACAATAGATTTTTTCTAGAGAGAATAACAGAGGAGGGAAGGAGCCAAACTCAGTGCTTTCATTCCCCTAAAAGTATTTTCCAAAAAGTTTTGAGATTTTTAGTTAGATCCCATTAGTCAGGATCACGCTATACTTTCTTTTTTTTTGCTGTTATTCTAGTAACTAATTAAAGATTACAGACATATAAGTATCGTATGAGGAATCTAAGAAAGTAGTCAGAGTTTTGCCCAGAAAAAAAGCTTTCTGTATACACTACAGATCTTCGTAGCAGCATCTGTGATCTCATTAACATTCCATGACCTACCTCAGTTCGTATCTTTACTTTTCAGAGACCCTCAATAGCACTACCCAGTTACCCACTTTATCCTCCTACTGCAGGAATTCTTTTTTTCAAAAAAAATCTGGTAAGATGCTTCAATATCTGCTCACGTATTTCCAAATAATGATTCCTCCATGGTAATGGTAATCTCTATTGTCATAACGACTTATGCTTAGCCACAAAAAATACCCTTCATAATGAGGAAAAAAACTCCATCTCCTTTTCCACTAAATATCTCTATTTCTTAAGAGCTCTCTATAATGTTAATGCTGCAGGAACTCATCACTGCCCCACAACTAAAATCGTATCATTATTCATCGATCATACAACATTGACATAAACTGGATTGATCCACAAGAAGAAAAATACTATTGCCAACCTTAGTATTAGATACAGAAACAGTACTATTTCCAGAAGCGTTTCTTGAAATATTTGAATTTAGCTGTGATAAGGGTCGATTATGTTCCGGCTTCATGATCATCGATTGCTTTGGTGTGCTCACGGCTGAACTGATTCTCATCACTTTCAAGTTTTCATTGCTAAAGTAAATGAAATTTCTGCTTTAATTAGTGACTTATTGAAATATGCACTCTTTTCTTCAACTAGTAGGCTTCATAGACTTCGTAGTATAAAAATTATTACTGTAAAGCATATGCAACTTCACTGAGAAATTTCGATTAGGCAGAGCAATCAGCTCATCATAGTCATCCAAAACTTCTGAATACTAACTAATTAAAAACAAAATAACGATCGTATCAGCTGATTTATTTTAACCATCAGTTGGTATCTTGGTTAGTAATAAAGTCTCAATTGAAATAAATCACTTCATGATAAATCGATGAAAGCAAATCAGATAATACTAATCAACAATGAAACGACAATTTTTTCAATTATTAACAAAAATATACCTTTGCTTCATTTTGGCTCGTGCTCTAGTTTCAGGTCCGACATATGGCAATTTTCTTGTTGCTCCTAGCTTAGAAACCGCTCTTTCTGTATTCGTACTGGTTCTGGTGGTTAAATCAGCCTCATTTTGACATTGAGATATCGTTATCTGGTTTGTCCTTACGGCATTTGCAGCTTTTGTTGCAACATTTCTGGTCCCAGCAGCACTAGTGCTGGAAGAACGAACACGTAATGGTCCACGTGATTGAGTTAGCACAGTCGTTTCTGTTGCTTTCCTTGTACGTTTGAAATCTACTGCTAATCTCTGGGTTCTGGGTTCAGCGCTTGATGCTCGAATCTTGATTGTCGGTTGACATTTTACTGATCCCATCCTTTGTTTCATTTCAGCAGACTGTATACGACCTCCACCTTTATCCAGCGACCGTTGATGTGCCTGAGTCGGATGAGAAGCACTACAACGTAACGTTTTCATTGGCTGACTTGAACCATTGGAAGAGATTTTGGAAGTACGATTTACCGCCTCCTTCTCAACACAACCGTTTGGGCCAGAATTTTCATTGCAATTCAATTCCACAGTAAATTTTGATAAGTGCGGTGTATTATTATCTGTAAAATTTGAAATGTTTAGTAGAATTCTTCAATGTTCATTCCGGACTAAAGTACATGCCTAGAATTTATAAATGAAAAGCTATGAAAAGAAAGTGCAAAGACATACTTTTTACACTGTACACATGCATATGTCTACAGTAACCTAAATATTTAAAATATACCTTCCCGGAGGACTATATTCGACCGAAATCCCGATGAACGTGTACGCGATGGATGACGAAACATTGCTAGACGATTAAGTCCAAATGAAACATCATCTGAAATTTAATTTAATAACCCTTCTAATTTTTAGAAGAGTGTAAAAAGTCGAAAATAATTTACATCATTTTCAAAGTTTTGTATTATTAGTTTTGATGACAAATTTGTTGATTGATTATGGATTTCCAAATATTCATGTTGACAAAAAAACATTACCATGAATATTTCCGGCTGATGTGTCAAGGGTATTTACTGCTGTAACTTTAACAGTATCAGTTATTGCAGATGTAACTGTAGTTCCAATTGTTCGTAATTGATCAAATTGTTTTTCGATATTTGATGATGCAAGCTTACATTCATCACGTAATTGCATACAATGACTCAAATCGGCCTTAGCTATAGTATCTCTTTGCAAAGATAACAAATCCTGGAAAGAAAAAAAAGGACAAAATAATGTAAAGAACTGAATATGATTTATAGAATATATTAGTCCATACGTGTATTTTTCGTCTGAAAATATCTATTCTTTTTTTTTCGCTTGTCAGTTAAATCTTTTTTATTAGTACGGCAACTAGAAAATATGGTTATTTAGCATATTCACAATACACGGTTCAGAATATTAATTAATTAATGATTTAATTTTAAATCCCCTTCTTACTAAGCTCCAAATCACATATTGCATACAATGAAGCATCCATTATAAAGTATCGTATGTAAATTGAAAGAAACAAATTTAGATCGAATTTCTGAAACCACCAGTAAACTTTTTATAAAAAGCTTTCTTATTATCAAAATAGAAACATACGAAAAATCGATCACCCAACGTACTCTCATCATCACCATCACCGCTGTCAGTTTTAGACCCAAATTTAGCATGACGAGGCACTGTTGCAATATTGAAACTGTCATCATCACACATTGTTAACTGAATAATATATCAATTTATATAAGACTGACCACTTAAATAATAAGGCAATTTATATTTGAAATCGAATTCGCTAACTTAATAGTATATCAATTTATATTCAAAACCAAATTCTCTCAATAATATTATCAATTTATATTAGAGCGATTGCCTGAATGATACGACAATTTATATTCGAAATCAAAGTCGTTAGTTTAATAATATATCGATTTATATTAGAGTGATCACTTAAATAATATAATAATTTATATTCGAAATCAAATTTTAATCCAAATTTGAAAAGGAACTAATCAGAAGCAAGGGGTGAAAAATCGAAGATAATTTTGAATATAACACTTCGCGGCATTTTTTTTCTCTTTTTGCTGGCTTTGTTAAATTTTGCAGCTTTATTGTATTTGGTTTTACAATTTTGAGAGGGTTGTTTGAATTTTTTGGACCTTTTTTCTTTTCGAAATATTTTAGTTCTATTAATGTGGAAACGAAGAAGGGTTTTAGCTAATATTTATTTGTATTTTTCTCTCAATCGCTTTCTTCGTTTAAATCGTTAATGTTGAATAATTTAATAACATATATAAATAAAATAAGAATACTTAACGATTTTAAATATTTGCAAACTTTAAACAATGAAAATACAAAGAATTTCAACAATAAATAGTTGTAGAAAAAAGAAAAAGAAGAAAGCAAGTCAAATTTAGTGGTATAAGATTTTTAGAATTGATAGTATAAATAGAAATGTTTCCTAAATTGATTACAATTTAAATTTAACATGTAATTATTTAGCTAGAAATTGATTAATAATAATAATAGAAAAAACGATTTCTTTTTCGAAAATTGAGATTATAATAAATAATTGGAAAAAAATAGCTAAATGCTAATTTGATCAAACTGATTAACTAACTATTTTAACTATTCTACATAACTATCAATTATAATGCCAGGAATGAATTTGATAATTTTAACTAATACTATTTAATATACAGTAATGTTTTTCTTTATTTTATCGCGGTATAAATTCTCCAATCTGTATTATCCTTCTAATTTAAATGTGGTAAAATATTTTGAATTTATTCTCTTAAAAAAACCTAATTGATTTAGCAGAAAAAGAAGAAAAGAAAAAAACCTTCCAAATTATTGCATAAAATCAAGAAATGGTATTAACGAACTACTCATGAAACTAATAAATGTGAAGGCTGAAAAGAATAGTGGCATTTTTATAGAATAATTCTCTCTCTTTCTTTCTTTCTATTTTCTCCATGCTTTTCTTTTTTCCTTATCCCTTTCTCTCTTTCTCCCTCTCTGTCATTCTCATCCCATACTTTACTTGTATGAGATCATGATCAAGTAATAATGCAAATTACTAGGTAGATGAAAACATGAGGAATGAAGAAAATACCATCATCTTATTTAATATCTTCCGTCATCTTTTTTATCATCTTTATGATGATGATTAGATGCTTAAGTAGCGCATTATACAAATGATAAGTATGATAATAACATTTGAAGAATTAATATTTATATAATTTTATCTAAATCAATTGTTTATAGCATAATTGTTAAGTGATGCTAGTTGTTCATATTATTTAATAATGATTTACACATAATTTATTATTGTTGTTATTATTACTAATCATTATTATTATTTTTTTTTTCAAATGTTTATAAATAATTATTTTTAGTGGTATCTTCCTCTTAGTTTATTATTAACTTAAATTAATATTCAATATTTTACGTATAATTTATCCAGTAGTTTATTATCAATTAATTAATAATTTACTAAACATTTTATTTACTAATAATTTAGTAAATAATTCATTACATTCAGATTATATTAATCGCTTCCCCGTTGCATTATTATTCAGTTTACTGTTCGTTTTATTTTAGTAAATTTTCATTCATTACCAATTTATTATTACAACATCTCAAATTTCAGCTTTTCAGTTTTATTTTTTGTTAAAATTTAAAGAAAAATTTTTTCACTATCTAAAGTTTGTTTATTTAACTACAGTTGCAATAATCAACTTTTAAAGTGTATTTAATTTCGCTAACTATTGATGACTCATCCCAGTTTTTTTCAAATTATACCAAAACTATTTCTAATTTACAAAACAATCCTAACTTTTCTCTTATTACTATAATTAAAAGGCAAAAAAGATTTAGGAAAAAAACTAAATTAATTTATTATTTATCATTATATTCATATTCTACAAGATGCTTCTTAATTCTCTATACATTACGAATAGTTGATGCAAGAAGTGCAATTTAATTTTTTCTTAAATTTAAAGGGTCTAATTTTTAAGAAAGATGAATGGACTTGCTAAAAGTAATTATCATTGATGATAGCATTAACTATAAATGCTAGCTTGAAACATCGCAGATATGCTAACTGATAGAATGAATTAATATTTCGGAACAATTAGTCTACCATTAAGCTATTGCTTAAAGAATATTTATTTATTATAATTGTTACACGGTATATTAATGATTGCATCTGAATTTTTGAATTTAATTTAATCTCATAATTTAACTTTTAGCAATTACCGGAATGAACATTTTGTTATATTTTCCCATTTTATCTAATAAAATTTCCCTCCACTTCTTCCTTTTTTATTTCCACTATCCTGAAATTATTTTTATCATCCGCTATTTCATTGTCCAAAAATTATTTCCGACTTTTATTTAAAATTATTTCCATTATTCTTCTGCGCTATCTTCTTATTTTAGTAATATTAGAATAAGTTTTCAAAACTGTTCATTAATTATTTTATATTTCGTCTTTTACTGAGTAATATGTTCAAATTTCAGAAAAAATGCCGAAAAGCTTAAGCGATGATCTGGAAGAAGGTGAAATATTTGACAATGAGGAAACTGTTATTAAGCAATCTAATGTTAATGAATATTCGAACAGAGGAAGTAATGAACGAACAAATTTGACGAAAAAGAAATGCTTCCAATCCTTAAATTATGGCCATAATGGATCATTTCATTCAAACAACAATTTGAAAATTCCTTATCAGTCAGCTATATCTGTTGAATTAAATAAAGATAATTTGCAAGCAAGTAATGATGAGAAAGAAGAAAATATGTCGGAAGATATTCATGATTATGAATTAAATGATGAGGATGATGATGAGGAATGTTTTCTGGATCACTGGTTGATAGATGAGGATGAATTGGAAGATGAATTTAATGTTGCGGATTTTCAAGGTATGATGGAATTTCTTTTGTCACTTTTTTGATATCATTTCAGGAATTGAGCATGAAAGCTAACTGAATATATGGATTTTAAACTAACGCATACAACAGTACCAATTAATATATGCCAATTAATATACATCTTCAATGATTATAGTGTAATTTTAGCTTGAATTTTTCAAATTTAATTTTTACTTTTGAATAGCATTTCAAATAATCATAATGTCTGACGTTAAGCAATTTTTATTTTGCTGAGTTGCTGTGCAAAAATATTGGATAAGAAGAGATAGAAAAGTTAAGGTAACTTCGTTGAAGAGGACTAAACAGCTAATATTATTTTATAATTTAAACAGTATCTCTATTCCTTTAATATGATAGAGGCATTATTTGAAATTATATCAAAAACTTGCATGAATTTTGCATTATTTATTTTGCAAAAAGGTTGAAAAGATACAGCATTTCTTATTCCGATTTTCTCTATCTGTCTTATTTACTTCACAGTATTTCATTATAGTTCGAGGAACAGTTATTTGCTTCATAAGCTTTAATTTTATTGATATTGCTATGTTTGCAATTCAAAATGGTCAGATTTTCTTACTAATGTTCTCTTTTTTCAACTTTTACTAAATTATATTGTTCTAGCAAATATTTATATACTCTATTATCATTTGATAAAATTTTATAATTATGATTTTCAGACGAATTAGTGGAGTATCAGTCCAATTCTGACGACGAATTGGACGATGATGATAATAAGAACAGTAGTGATTTTTCCGGCAAAATTGCTTGTAGCGAAAGAATTACGGCAGCAAACAAATTTCACACGATGAAAGCATTGGCTATGGATACGAAAGATAGAACAAACAAAATTGCAATAGCAGATGAAAAAGAAATGCGGACAAATTTAGCGAAAGAGATGCCAGTTGACGACAGCTGGATTTTCCATTCATTAGGTTTGTTATCAATGTGTAAAGAAAAGAAAAAGAAAAGTAGCTGGTTAAATTTTCAATTAATCACACTGATTTGCTAAGGATAACAACTTAAGAGAGTTCTCAGTATCTCTGTACTTGTTATTATTTAGCACCTGAAATTATCTACGATTATCTACAAATGGCAGTTTCATGTGCACGCATGACTGTTTGAAAATATAGTGACGGATGTCACGATTTAGATGAAACGCCAAGGATAGTTATGCAGGGTAATGAGCCAATGGATTCATATATGCTATCAGAATCGGAGGGGAATTTAAAAGAGCAACTAGCAGAAATGGATCTTTCCAAATTCGAAGTTATGATTGATGTAACCGTATCTGGATATCTAAATTGTGGGTTTTCTCGAAGATGATATCATCATCCAAGTCGGTTCATTCGTTTGTCCATTTAGTTACTACTGGATTTGATGTTTCATTTTCTTCTTCCTCTTTGTCTTCCTTCCTCTTTTTCTCGTCTTCAGTATTTCCTAAAATGTCCTGTACCATCTTATTTCTCACAATTACAGGTGATGATACTGAAACAATGGATGTTGCAAGGAATAAAAAGCAAATGTTGCATGAAGAATCAAGTAGCCATACAAAACAAATTGTTGAATTAGAGAGAAAATTTTCTGAAGAGAAAGAACATTATGTGCGCAATATGTATTCTCTACTGGTAACAGCGCGCACACAAATTGCAGCTCTCAAAAAGGAAAATGACAAGCTTAAAATGAAGTAATTTTATAATTTTTTAAAACAAGAAGTTAAAGCGAAGTGATTTTAAATTAGTTGGTATTTGGAAAATTTTCGGAATTATCATTTCTATTTTTGGAAATAACGGCTTTTTATTTGAAGAGTTAAATTTCATACGTGACATGTGATATGCTAGTATCTCCAGTACTATTTTTCATGACTTAATTGCTGGCTGTAATGGCCATCAAACTCTGTTTTGGGACTAATATATTTTTGAAATAGGTTTTATCTGCAATCACCTGAATTCCTGATCTTGGGTAATAGGATATTAATAGCTTCACTTTTACTGATTTGCATTCAATATGCATAAAAACTTCCTAACTTTCATCAGTCATGCTTGCCTGCTTCTTTTTAAAAGCATGCTGAAAGTATTATAAATATTTTTTAAATTCATATCGATCTTACATGAGTATTGTCAAACTTATTCGAAATACAAAAGCATGTTGTAGTGATAAGCGTATAAGGCTATTAAGAAGAAATATAAGTGAAATCTTTATTTTCCTAAAAATTACTCGTTACATTAGATATAATGATAACGAAGCGATAGTTGTGATATGTTTACAATGCATTAACTATCTCATATTCATTCTACATAGTATGCGTTGATTGGTTACTTTTAAGAGTTTATTGAGTGAATTTATACAGAAAGAAAAAAAAGTATGTTGGTCAAAATAATTTTCAGATTACAAGCAAATTGCACAATGAATTGTCCTAAATGTAAGCATCAGATATGCTTAAGAAATAATTTATTGAAACCAAAATATATCAAAGTATTGAAAGGACGTTGTGCAATTGAAATGTTGTTTGATAATTTGGCAAAAATGGAGGAATGGCTTGCAGCAAATTATCTAGATATTAATTCAGATGGATTACCAGTAGTACTGGAATTACCACAGAAGCCGACACTTACTTCTACAAACAGTCTTCTTGCTCCAGAAACAGTATGTTTCTCAAAATAGACTGTCGCATCTACAATTAATAAGAAGATACCGACTTGTTTTTTGTTATTTTGTTTCTTTTTTTCTTTTTACCTCGAATGGATATATATGGTAATGCGAATGGGAATAGTGATAGAGAAAAATCAGTACTACTTTTACTTTTTTGAAATTTAAGATGATGATTTCGTTATTTCTCTATTAAATTTAAATATTTGATGACATTGGCAGGACACAATTCATGATATTCATCGAAATACGGGTAAAGTCATGCCGACCTCATCAGATCTTCCTCAGAAACCAGAGAGTATATTTCCAGTGAAAAGGGGACAGAATATTCAAGCAGTTAGAACTGCTAGCAATTTCAATAGTGAGTTATCGTTCAAAAATATTTTTCCAAAATCCAGGTCGCAAATTTTATTTTTGAAATTATTGGTCTAGATTTTTTTAGAAACTTTTTTTAAAAAACGAGCGATTAGCGATCTTTTCAATGAGCGAACAAATTATTTCATTCTAGAACATTCTACGAAGCAATATGAGAAGTTAAATCATGTGTTGCAAGATGAAAAAGGGCAAGAGAAGACCAGTTCGAGCATTGCATACGATTTTTGTGGTAAACGAAAAAAGCGATCACATGAGAAAAAACGATCAGGATCGAATAAATGCGAAGAGCAACAACGTCATCATATACTGTCAACGTATACATCACCAGATGGATCACTTGACCGTGATCAACGACGACATTTGAGCTCTCCTAGGTCATATAATTTTCATGTATCAGATCTGAATACGAAATTAAAAGCTGCAAAAGACATGACATCTATGTCAAATCGCAAAGTGGCAGACCGACGTACAGCAATAAATAATCTTGGGAATCGATTCGAATACCGAAGTCCTTCTGAAGAGTATCGTAGGGAATCAGTCAGGTCACCGGTATATTATGGACGAGCCGACGAAGGTTCTTATCGAGAACACCAGAATCATTCACCGAGACCGAGTCGAATAAGAAGAAGCGTTGAACGAAAACTATAACTACTTAATTTCATGTAGGAATCGATGACATTATTACGCAGATAGTGAATCAGTGCGTTGCTTAAATACGTAAATAGTATATCAACAGTATCCGGCGAAATCTGTAGGTAAATAGTATATCAACAGTATCCGGCGAGATCTGTAGGTGTTGCTTCCTTTTTCTTCATTACTTTAATCTTTTACCTCATAATCGTCAACATTTCATTTGTATCTATCATATTTTTTCTTTTATGTTTGATTTGATTCATTTACGCATTTTCATAATTTAAAACTACTCGTTTTTTCAATTGTTTTTCTTCATTTTTTATTTTCATGTTCACTTACTGTTCCGTTGTATTACTGTCATTTATTCTGATTTGCCCAGTATAAAGAGAATTTGGAATACGGGATTTACGAATTTACAGAATGTACTACCTGAATTGCGGGAAAATATGAGTGATCTTTCTTGGAATATTGAAGCATCATGTTTAGTTTGATTAATGTCCTAAATCACAAATTGCTCAATTTATCCTAAATTTATCACATTTCTTATGAGGTTTAAACTATTCTACGTGAATTGCAGAAGTTAAATTCAGATCGATGAATATTCACATTGGTTTATTAATTTTGTCTTTTATATGTTCATTTCTTTGTTAACATTCAAAACTATTTCTCCGTTATTCTCCGTTATCAAAACTATATATTATCCTACGATATGTGAAATGTAACATGTTCGTCAAATGTCCATTATGTCTATTTAAATATTTCTTGCATTATTAAGTTTTCTAACTGATATTTCATTTACTGCAGAATAAATTTATAATCAAGTTTTTCCGGTTCCAGAAATATGATTGAACGGATCAATCACCCATTATGATTGTTTAAATGAAAGCTTTCAGTACTAAAGAATTGATATTTGAAATGAATTTACCACAAAAAGTAATGAATCATATGGACGATCACGTAAATTATTTGGCGGGACATTTCTGAAGCACGTTTGGTAAACATACAACGATGTAGCAGAAAAAGTAGTTAGACGACCACGTAAATTATTTGGCGAAACACGTGTGATAAAAATATAAACGATGTAGCAAAATTAGTAGTCAGACGATCACGTAAGATTATTTGATGGTACAATTGTTGAGTATATACCAAAATTGTTGAAATCAATTGCAGTATGTCATAACTTTATAGTTTATTCAATTAAAAAAAAAAATTTACAAAAAAAAGCTAGCACATAAACGCTTCTCTCAAGTATAGTATTGCTAAAAAACATAGAAATTTCAAAATAGTCATGCAAAAATTTAATAATTTCAATACAATGCGAAATTAATCAATATTGATATGTGATAATGAATTAATATGTTTCAAAAAAATTATGATAAAAATTACATATGTTATACATAGCAATTTATATATAACAAAATCATTGACAAAACCACTGATTTTAATAAGATTACCTATCTTGTATTTTAATTTTTCACGTGACACGTACGTTATTCATTTGTTTCATTATAATTGATAAACATATATAATTGTTATGAACGCGTGGGAAATTAGTATCCATTGTTGAAAATGAGAGATGTATGAATGATATTAATGTAGTGAAGAAAAAAGAACGAAGCGAGTGTATTCACTGAGTGAATGCATTTTTTTCATTTCACATGTATGTAATTCTTATATTCTAATATATATTGCAAAACATTTTTATTTTTGTATTTTTTATTTGATGAAAATTTGTCACCAATTTGTTGATTATAGATATTCGTGTTTTAATTTACATATAGATAGAAAAACAAATTTATAAAATTAGCTGAAAATTATGGAAAAAAATAATATTAAGCATATCTATTTGGCATTTTTCTTCTTTCATTTCAATTATTTCAAATAATTAGTAGAAAGAAAATTACAAATAGTAATCAAATAGTTTAAAATAGTTAGAAATTAAGCAGCAATTATATGCATTATTGTAAAAATTATCACAATGAATAATTATTGTTAGTTTGTAATTGTGGTAAAACAAATTCTTATCGATATGTACTAATTTGAAATAAAATGGGATAAAGTGAGATATAGATCAGGTAAAAATCATTTTTTTAAAAAACAATTTTCTTCATGATTTTAAAACATTTTAAAATTTCCGAAAAAAAAATGTTTCTTTTTCTAGGAATTAGTCTAAAAATCGTTTCCTTTGTTACAATTGCAAGAATTGCATAAATTTCCCACCAAAACGAATATTTTTGCACAATAATGGTTAGTTTATTTATAATTGTTGAAAAATATCAATCGTTTAAATTTTTGAATAATCATGTCTAATTAATAATATCTTTGTATGGTACTCTTTCTTTTTTTGTCAACCTATTTGATTGAATAATGATTATTTTCTATGACAATAAGAAGAAAATTCCAAATTCTAAATAATGCTTGTATGATGTTGTATGTTTCTATTATTAATCTATATCTAGTAGAGAATTTTTAAATATTACTTTAGATTTTTCGATTTCTTTTTAATTTTTAAAATAATTAGAAATTAAGCAATATGTATTGTCTGTTGTTGGACTGTTGCCGGTAATTTGTTTTAAAATTTAGAAATTTCATATTTTATTGATGATGTGAAATTATAAGTTTATTTAGAAATATGTTTTTACACGAATAATACTATCATATGTTAATAGATTTCATGTTTAGGCATCGAGAAAGAAAGGTTTAACAGCTGATGAGAAACGATCTCGAATGTTGGAATTATTTTATGAAAGTAACGAATTTTTTCAGGTTTTTTTTTTTTTATAAGATAGGCTTATTATGAGAAGTATTGAAGCTCGTTATTATTCGTTATTCTGATAGAATTTTTTTAAGCCAAAAAAACTATGGGAATAATGATTTAAAGCGTTTGTTTCTACTTTAGTATGACACTTTATGTTTTTAAAAGAGTAAAAAAGCGAATTTTATAAGAATACACGTAAAACGATTCAAAATTTTGTCAAGCAAATATATTGTTCCTTTTAAAACATAAAATATTATCAAATAAAGTTATTTACAAAACTTTATGGAATTTAAAGTTGTTCGTTTATTTATTTATTTTTAAAAAAGTTTAGATGAAAGATCTTGAAAAAATTGCTCCAAAAAAGAAAGGAATTGTTCCGCAGTCGGTGAAAGAGGTAACACAACTGTTGGTTGATGAAGGTTTGGTTGAGTGCGAAAAGATTGGTACTTTTGTTTGCTACTGGGCATTTCCATCACAAGCAATGATTATAGTAAAAAAAAATTTTTTTTTCTTGGTTCTTCAAATATAAAGAAAATTTATTTTTGTGTGTGTGTTTTTTTTTGCTTGATTTTGAACTGAATTCATTAAAAAATTGATGATTTGATTTTGGATTGAATTCATTAAAAAAGTCTAATTATCAGGATGAGAAGCTTGTATATTTCAAGCAATACCTTTATATTTCAAGATATTATAGAATATATTTGTACAAATTTACACAAAAATAAATCAACGACAATCCAAGGTGAAATAAGAGAAATAACACAGATTAAGCAAATTTGTGATAAAAAACAAATATCATTAGATATACTACTATATTATCAAATTACTATAATATCTAAGTTATTGCTTGGAATATTTAGTAGTTGATGGTTATTTTAATGATGCAAAAAGTTTATATGTGCATAATAAGTCATATATCATCAAGGATATACATTTGTTTATTTTTGTTCAATTTCTTCCAAGATACTTTCGATATTTTCTTCAACAAACAAGAAAGTTAATATTATGGTTATTTTTTTATGTTTTCATTTTTAGCGCAAAAAGCAGTCGCAAGAATTAGATGAAAAGATTTACAGTTTGGAAACAAAATTGCAAGAATTGAAAGCTGATGCTGCGGTAGTAAAAAAAGGAAAGGAAGTTAGTTTTCAGAATGTTTTTATTATATGGCTTCCAGCATAATGATTGATCAGATTTTAATTGATTGCTTTATAGGCTAGCAAAATGAGTTTATAGAAATGAATAAATAATTTTATCCAGAGCATTATAAATTTAGCATCAAGAAGTATTGTATTAATTGAGCTATTTCGATGATTTTTGAAAAATCATAGCACCAGATTATTATGTTAGTAGTATGAAAAAAATTTCTGTAAATTATTTCTCTATTTCATTTCTTCAAGAGGGCAATTTTTTACAGGCAACTGTGGAGCGAGAAAAGTTACAGTTGCAAATTAATGAATTGCAAACGAAGCATGAAACATTAATGAAAAAATTGGAAAAACTAAATGAGGAAGGTCCTGAAGCTATTGCACGACTTGAAAGTGAGACAACTAAAATTCGTGATAAAGCAAATCGTTGGACTGGTGAGATTTTCCTCATTTTCATTCTTCAGTTGATTACTTCTTGGATTCAGGAAAATAATTTTTTCAATTCAGGAAATGAAAATTTTTTGTTATTGATTTATTTAGCAAAACATATGAAAGTTGTAACGAAGTTTTTGAAAAGCAGTCGAATTTTTGATTTTTTTTTGCAAAATCTTTAAAAAAGAAAAATGGGAGAAAAATGAAGGTGCAATTTTTGCCGTTGTTTTAGATAACATATTTGCGGCGAAAAAATGGTGTAAAAAGAAGTTTAATATAGAAGAAAAAGTATTGAATGCGCAATTTGAAATACCGTCAGAACTTGATTATTTGGATTGAAGTTTTAAGCAGTTTCATAATTTGTTTACTGTTTACGGATAATCTATCTTACAGTTGGTTTAAACAGCTTGATTTTTTTTTTCGAACTCAAAATTTGGAATTCATGCTTATTAGTCCTTCTCTCTCATTTTCTTTTCTTTAAGTCCGTAGATTGCGTCTGATCCTAGTCGTCATGAAAGTATTTTAATCTTTAGTTTCTTTTGTAAATTACAATTCTTACCAACTGTATCTCATTTTACATATTCAGCTCACATATTTGCTATAAAAAACAAAATTAATAGTGCTGGATATCATGCGAAGGTACAAAAAATGAAATATTAAACTACAGAAATTTTAAACAAACCATGAAGTGTATGCTTTTTTGTTGCTGCTTAATTAGCTTATTCATTTCTACATTGATTCCATCATCAGAAAGGATAGCTAACCGTTCAATCTTTTAAAGATAGCATTTCGGATCGTACCTTTTTGAAATATCTGAATTTAATTACATCAGACTGTTTCATTTGATGCTTTCTACTTGGATAGTTTGTTGCGCAAATTTATTGATAATCAGATTAAAATGGTAGGTTTACCTTAGTTATGAAAGTTATGAAAATATATTCTCAATAAGACTAGAAAATTTCCCTTTCATTATTCACATAGGAAGGGGAGGAGGTCTTTTTTTCTTTTTTGTGATATATCAAATTTATTGAATAAATGAAATAAGTAAAGTATTTGGATGAAATGCTTGTGAAATGATAAGATAAAATTAATGCTACAAATGATAAATGAAGTAAGCCTAAGCTACTGAATTATTAGATATTGTGCATATGACTTTATGAATACTGTCACAGTATTGTTCTGTAAATTAATTAAAATAAATTTTATGAATCTTTTTAAATTGCTAACATCTATTTTATGTTATAAAAAAAGGATGCAATTATTAAATTATGCTTCGTGCTAATGTGATTTCTGAAATTTGTAATTCCAAATTTCTCTACTAAATTAATTTATGATGTTCTCATTTAACCGTCAATTTTAAGAGTAATTATCATGAAATATATGTGTTCTGTGTTACATTTGCTGTACTTTAGTGTTTTACTAGTTAAGTAAAGTGTACAACTATTTATTTCATATTAAATAACATTTCCGATATTATTTTGTTCGTTTTTACACATTTAAAGTTCACGAATTGCTGTTAATTGTTAATGGTTAATTATAATGTCATGGAATAATTAATCTATATGAAACACATTGTTTTTTTTCTAATTCTGGATAAACATTTTGTTATATTTATTTGTTTGCTTATCAGATTTTTGAGTTATATTTACTCAAATGGAGTTATATGAAATAAAATTTTTTGCGAAATTTAACATTTAATAATGGGGAAATATTAATAATAACTAATAGAATTTTAACTAAATTTTCAATTTCTGAAATGAAAATATTCAAAATTTTTAGGATAGTAAAAATGGATGATGAAGGACAACGTGCGGCAGCAACAATCGAATCATTATCAATTTGCCGTGGTGCTTCTGAACAAGTCTTTGAAACTCCATCATTGGTTGACTTTCAGCAATCAACTGATCATGATCTTCGGAATAAGTTCGATTTGACATCGTTTATAAGAACAAACAATCATCATTTAAAGATTATTATTTCAAATATTATTCTACGTTCATTGCTATTTTAGTACCAATTACGACAACAATAGTGAGGATGCATTTATTGACATGAATGATGATATATTAACGGTACGTATTTATCAGAAGAACTGTTTTTCTTTTTGTCTCCTCCAAGATTATAATTTTATTTCGTCTATGAAGGATAGCTTAATATATTATTTTCATTTGCTCTTATTTCAAAAGTTCATTTTTTTCAAAAGTTAAAAAAAGTTTATTTTACGTTAAATACTCGTCAGTAAAGTGTTCGCAACTTTTTGATAATGATAACAAGTGATAAGTTCTCATTTTTATTTTATACTTCACTAATGCTATATTCTAAATTTTTCGGCATTGAATAATTAATTCCTTTTGTTTACTAGCTGTGATGAATAAGAAATTATGAAGAGAGAATTTTACAATAGTTTATAGCAATAGACACGAAATTATCACTGCAAATAAGTGTCTATTGGAGAAAATAACTATTATTGAAGATATTTTAGTTTAATATATTACCAGTAAATTTTGAGCGGACAACAAGTGAGAATTTCGCTGACATTATATTATCACAACTTGATAACAGAAATGTAAGTAATTTAGTTGTTATGCAGTGAACTATATGTCATACATCAGTTATCAGTTACATATTCACATATCTATTTGAATATTTAATTTAGGCGAATTTTCCTGGTGATACTGATGCATTAAATGAAATAAATACTGAACCATTGGAGTTAGTTCCGCTTTCAGCTATCAGGTTTTTAAATTTCTTTTTTTATTTTTCCTTGCATTTATTACAAAAAATAAAAATAAATTAAATAAAAACTTCTACACAAAGCCATAAGTTATTTATAACATGCAATAAAACGAAATTATTGTTTATTCAGATCGGAAGCTACTGCACTTCAATTAGAATTTGATGTGACAGTGGAAGGAGGTCGTCAAAGTGCTTATATCGTAAGTTTTTAAACTTTTATTCTTTCTCCACTATTTGAAATATTTTCATCATTCTTAAGTTGATATTTTTTTGTTCAGTGAAACATATCTGCTTAATAGTATTGCAAATACATGCTTCGCATGTTTTGTATTTGGTTGTGGAAAAAGGTTTATTGCACCAACTATTATATCGTTCATTTTAATTTGTTCATTTGATTAGGTTGTCAAAAATAGATAGCTTAATTATTTTTGTAGTTTCGAAATTAAAAAAATAACGAAGTATTTATTTGATTATTAGAAACTTGCATTTTTATTCATTTTGGAATATAAGAAAAATTGAGAACTCCGAGTGTCTAATTGAACATAATTCGTAATTTCTTTTCCATTTCCCCCTAAAAAATACTTTTTTTTTAGTTAAAAGGTCGCTCACTTTTTGCGAAGATGAATACCAATGTCGTATTTGTAGTGAATTGTCCTGTTCCTCCTCCACCAAAATCATTTGTCCGGATTTGTGCTATCTATTCGGATAATATTTATGCTAATGTTCCGGTTCGTCGATGTGATTATCATCGTTTACGAGATAGTGAGTAATTTTCGTTGGAAATGTTCAATTAAGTTAGAAAAGTACAAATTAAAATTTTCATTTGGGTTAACTTTATAAACCCAGAAATATCCCTAGTAGCGAAGTATAAATTTAAATTTAAATTCAGATCAGCTCTGTAAACCCACAAATAATCCTAGTTAGTGCGGAGTTTTTTCCTATTCGTTAAAGTTTTTTGAAACGAAAAGTAAATATCTTTTATCATAACTCCAATAATATATATCATCACTTCAAGAAATATTTTATGAAATTTTTACAGGGAATTATGAAGAGCACTTCTTAATTGTAACCAATAATTCTAAAGCACAACATTTGACAGAAAAAGTAGAAGGTGAAGAAGGTTTTCGATCATTTGCAATTGTACCTTTCGATGCACTTCATGCAAATAGATGCTTAATGCTGCAATTTCGATGCTATTCATCTTGTGCTGGTGGTATCAATCGACGACAAGTGGTATTATGTTTTTCTTTGGAAAATGGGTAAATTTTTGTTTTAATTTTAAATATACTAAATAATTCGTTTTCGTAGGAATAACATCAAAAAATTTTTTACATGCTTGTTTTTCATGCATTTTTTTGACATTTTGCATGTGAAAAATTTGCATGCGTGAAATAAAATTTTAATATAAACTTAGATTTTAGTGGTAACCTACTTGGAGACAGTAAAATGCATCTAAAAGTGTGTTCACTTCCAAGTCGAGATGCAAATTTGGACGTTAATAATATGCCACGTATGCTTTCATTTTTAATGTTTAAAAAAAAACTTGGTTTTAATTCAGAAAGGAAATAAGAAGTGAGAACAAAAATGTACTCATGTATAGCATATTTCAATTTTTAACTGTAATATTTGAAGTAAAATATTAACTTTGATTAGTACAAGTAAAATATAAACTTTGATTTTTTTGATTAGTACAGTTTATGGCTAAAATAGTTCTTCCTTTTTTTTGACATTTGTTGACAATTGATTGATTGGCTTAGTGGACACATGCATATTTGTGCATTTTTGAAATCAGCTGACTTAAACTCTGATATTTGTGTAGCATTATGATCAAAGAAAAAAAAATTCACAATTATGTTATTTGAATAATACTATAAATCATAAACTTATTGATATTTTGCATTAAAATTTGTGATTTTGCTTAAATTAGGAATTAAAATTTTGTGTAAATTGAGGAAAAAATAAAAAATTTTTCTGTACTATTTAGGTTGAAGAAATATTTCTAGAAATTGTTTATTTAAGATTAGATTAATAATAGTTTCAAATTTGAATTATCGATGATAGGTTGTTTATGTAGACTTATGCTAAGCAACTCAAGAATTTGTAAAACTATAGGGATAATGATTTAAAGCGTTTGTTTACACTTTAGTATGGCATTTTATATTTTAAAAGAATGAAAAAAGCAAATTTTACAATATTCATAAAGCAATCCAAAAATTTTTGGATTATAAATTTTGTTTTTTAGTTTGACATTTTATGTTTTTTAATAAAATTAAATTGTCAATTTAATTTTTTGTTTAGGAATGCAGTAGTTGAAATAGAAGTTGAAATTAAACAGAAGTACAATAGCCGAAGTTGAATAGCTATAGTGGAAGATGTTCAGTGATTGATTAAGTGAACTATATTTGATTATAGATTTTTCCATTATATTTAGGTAACAGACGTCCGGCTGCCAAACATTATCCGGCAGTTGCAGAAGTTGTTTCCGTTTCAGCAAAGAATACACCGGAACAACCTTGGGATGATGATGATACAGTTTACTCATTAGAGGTTGAATTTGTTATGATTAAATATGTCAACAAAATAAAAATTGAAAATTTTTGTGTAAAATTTAAATTCCAGATTCGTGGAAGGCATTTGTACAAAATAGTTTGTGCTATCGTTGGTAATTTTGAATTAACGAGAAATTTGCTGAAGGATAAAAATCAAAGGAGTGACAGAGAAATGTTGACGGTGAGCGATAGTTCAGGTTCGCTATCGCAAAATACTCCTATTGATTCGTAAGTTGCAATTGTTTAGCCTTTTTTCTCCCTATTTTTCTCTTGGTCGAAGCATTTTTGTCAATTTATGGATTTTTCAATTTTTCTAGGTTTGCAGTTTTTCTGATTTCCTTAGCATTCTTTTCGACTACGAAGTGACATTGATTTTAATTTCAAGATAAGCCTATTTGGCTTATATTATTGCAGGTGGCTGAATACACTGGAATTATCAAAATATAAGCACTTATTTGCGGATCGATCATTATATGTAATTGCTGATCTGGATGGAATTGTCAATAAAATGGTTTCTTTCTTTCATAAATTAATTCTTAATTTTGCTTTAAAAATAAGAAAAGTAGTAGATTCAGATGTTCTTTAATTTATAAATTGAACAGTTTTATGAGTAGAGAAAAAAATGAAAAATATAATTGTTCTGCATTCATGAAGCAAAATTAAATCTTGTCAAGTTTTAGTATCTATTATCGATAGGTGTTACGGAAGAAGATGCGATAAAAATGTTAAATTCATATTTATCTTGGTTTAACATTTTCAATGCTCAGCGGTTGAGCAGTTTGTCATCCGAAGGTTCTACGATTCGAGTGCAAAGAACCCGTGTAAGTGGTTCCATTCGGGCATCTCATGCGAAGTAATCACGATAACCTTTCCAATCTTCGTTTTTAAATATGCATTCTTTGTAATGTTTTTTTCTTTTTTGGAAATTAAAATTGAGGAAAAAATTTTTTTTGGAAATCATCTTTGGTTCCAGAAATATTTTACCTTCAATTGGAATTTTAAATTTCAATTAGTGATATATGAAGTGTCTTACCAAATTTCTATCTTTAGGAGCTTGTAAAATTCTATGAGTGTTACTTTGATCAAATTCTTGGTGGAAACGGAAAAGAATATTTGCTGATAAAAATATAGTCAAATTAATTAATGATAATGCTCTTTCATTTTTGATTTTCATTTCAACCATTCCCATTTACACTTTTTCCATTTAATTGTTATATCTACCTTTTTCTTTTGTTTATTCATAATAGTTTGTTGTTGTTGTTGTTTTTCTTTAGTAAGTTGACTCTTCTCCAATCATTTAATACTGTCCATTTTATCTTATATTATGAAAATGTAAGAAAAAACTATGAAGCTAATCAATAATTGAGATTAACCAGTTTTATTAGCCTAATTAGCTAACATCAATCATTGATGAATATTATCAATAGAAAAATAAATGTTAACAATGTCAACATTTACTAAATGTTATCAATAGAAGAATAAATACTAACATTGTTATAATTTGTTTATTATATTATGCTCGTTAAGTGGAATAAATTTTTTTTTCAAATATACATATTCTTCTGCTGACATCAAAGATTGGAAATTGCATTGGTCAAATCAAATTTAATAAGAAATTATTTTAAATAAAGCCGAAAAAAACTTTTTTAATCATTAATAAAGTAATTTTTGACCACTCACTAATATTTTTATGATATTTTAAAACATCTTTTAACTCTAATGAAACCCATTTGTCTTTCTTTTTCAAATTTATTTATTTCGACTTGAAATAATATATTAGATGAATTTAAAATTTTGCGAGATTTCAACTTTTAATTGATTTTTATTGGCGCTTCTTTGTTGATTAGTTTTGAATGTTATTAAACAAATTATGTTTGAAATTTATATGAAACTGTCGCCAAAGTAAGGAGATTTTGTTTTTTGAAAACGAATGCGGATAAGCAAGATTTTTATTTAAGCAAATTCTGATTAAATTATTTTGCTAAGCAATCTAGATTTTAAAATATTCTTGTAGTTTTTATTGCGTTGAAAATTTCCTAAACTATCACTTCTTTCATTTTATCATACCTTATATTTTGCTTGGAACTAATTTTCAGCATTACTGGTGACGATATAGTATTCTTTTCCAATCATTTCACATTAACAATTTAATTAGGTTTTGCAACAAAGACTAATTAAGCTTTTTATCAAGGATCAAAGGACAAAATTAAAAAAAAACGAAGAAAACAAAGCTTGAGGATGTTGCAGGAAATAAACAGTCACTGTATTCACTCTAAGATATTTTATATGAATAATACTAAAATACAAGTTGATAATTCATTTTACTCTATATTTGAAAGATGAAAATTTACTAAATTTAATAATTTCTTTTTTGTAAGTTATAAAGATAAATAAGGAAAAAAATATGAGAACTTAAGGAATTTCTGGCAACTTGTAAAAATAGAAATGCAAAGGCGAAAAAAATTTATGAGAACTTACCGGATTTAAATTCTACAAAGTGCATACGAAATGTGAGCGTCAAAAAAACAAGAATATTGTGTCAACATTAAAATATTAAATAAGCGTCGAAAAAAATATTGTATCAACATTAAAATAACTGATACTGCAATAACTGATATTTCTCCATGAATCTTGCTCAATAGAAGGATAAATCCATACCTTCTCTTTTACCAATTTGATAGGATTGATAGACCAAATGAAAAAATAATAAATAATCGAATAAATAATAAATAAACAAACAAGTAGATAAATAAATATATAAGCATATATAAGATTTGAGGAAAAAAGCTGGAAATCTGTATGTATGGATAAACTCACACAGTTCCTATAAAAGTTGAACTAGAGGAAATGTTACCATTGACATTATTATCATCATCGTTAAGAAATGAATTTGTCCGTTTGCAAAATAAAAAATGTTGAACATTAAGAGAAATTGAAAATTTAAGAAAAAAATTTAATTGGATCGGAAGGAAAGTAATGCAAAAAACCAGAAGAAATGATTGCAGTTAAGAGGGCAGTAAGACTTGAATAACTAAGTGAATTGTTAAAATTGTACTTCTTAATTAAATGATTAAATGAATTACTATGCTAATATTTATTAACTCGTTGAAGAATTTCAATAATTTATCTAGTAATGATAGTAATACATATAACAATATAATGATAACAAATGTTATGATAAAATGTGACATTTTCTTTGTAATCGATGATTATTTACCAAATTAATTGATTTAATTAGAGTTATTAGAACTAGAATATGTAATTGTTTGACAGCATCCCATGTTGATAATTTGACTGAGATGCAATAAGTGAAAATATCTATCAAATTAAAGTATCAGTTTAATTTAAAACTATCACAAAATTTGAAGAAACACAAAACAATAAAAATTTTTTTTCAATTTTTTCTTCCTTTTCTGCTTCTTTTGTTTATTTTTTCTCACATCTTTTTTTGGAAGCATTTTTTATTTTGTTTTAAAGGAAGGAAAATTTCTTTCAATTTTTTTTCATCAGATAATCAGAATTTAAACCTTCATTTAATTTATAAAGATTCAAAAATTAAATTGAAAAAAGAAAAATCAAGTCTAAAAAAATTGACGAATAATCTAAAAAAATTTCGAACTAAAGCTTCTACATCTTACTATAACATTTACATAACGAGGAAATGTGATTTTATATTTCTGTTTGAAAAAAGAAAAATTTTTAATTTGAACTTTTTTTTGCTTATGTTATGAAAAATATCGTTTATGTAGATGGAAAATAATATTTTGAATAGAAGTGATAATTGAAGATCAAAAAATTTTAGAAAAAAAGAAATTAATGGAATAAATGTTAATATTTCAAATAGTAAAAAAAATAACATAGTGGCTATTGGAATTACTTACTTATTATGCATCTATATAATTCAAATGATATTTTTTCTTGATTCAAAAAAAAAAATTTTAGGTTTTCAAAAACAAAACTGAAAATTTTTCGAGAAAAAATTATGTAAGCACTTTGTAAATTGAAACCAAAACAAAGTTCGCATAAATTTTAGAGTTTAGCAAAAATGATCACTAATTTTGAATTTTTTTATAAAGAATTTGATATAGAATATATGCTAATAGCAAAAAGGGAAAATTGATAATATGTAAATTTTAGTTTTAAGTATTTAGAAAAAATGGTATATTTTATTAAGTATTTAAAATCATATTGCAAAGATCAGACGAATATGCAATAAAACAAAGCATCGAATAAGTTTCATGTTAGTGCCAAAATATCTTGCTGTTTTCTTTTATTTTATTTTCTTTTTTTATTCTTTTATATTTTCAATTTTTTTGTAGAAAAGAGATTTTTGCACGCATATTTTTATGGGATTTACAAATTCATTCGTTAAATGAATTGGAATAAATGAATTAATTGTATGAAATTTGAGATGATGTGACAGTGTGACAATCAATAAATGATTGTCAAATCAGAAACATAATTAAATGCTAAAGCAGACTATTAAATTATATTTCTGAAAGTCACTTTTACATTCCATTGCATATTGATTATCAGTGTCAATTAACTTAGTAAAATTAGTGAAAAGTAAAGCAATTTAAGTGGTTGACAATTGTAAATTATCAATGAATTAATTAATGGTTTTTCGTTTCGTTTATATTGCATAGATTTGCATTTTTTGAATTATTAAAGAGAAAAATGAAAATTTTAAAAACATCGTAAATTTATAAAATTATGGAATACAATGTGATATTTTAAACTAAATGATAGCATATATATATTGTATACTCATTAATTTAAGCAAAAAAATGCATAAATTTCAACACTTTTCTTAGCTTTTATATAGTAGGTGAAAAAATTTTATGGTTCATATATCAGTTTTCATTCAAATAATTTGCAAATTTTCACTTTGCTCATTTTATTGCGAAAAATTTTCGCCTTTTAATCTATAGCTTACTGTATCTAATATGACCCAATGCTTAGAATAATGTATCACCTAGAAATCGGAAATAGTTATGTTTGTATCACAACCAATCGTAATCTCTTTTGACGATTCTTTTACTTAACAATTCAAATTGAATAATTTGAGTCATTGCAAATTCACTGCGAATTTTTATAATATCAATGACATGATGAGACCAAAATGCACCCATACAGCACGAAAGAAAAAAAACAAAGCAAGCTAATGCAAGCTATTTGAAAATGCACACAAAAAAGAAATGACAAAAATAAAGATAAAGAATTATGAAAATATCTAAATAAATCGAGAATCAAATCCAAACATCAACGATTTAAATTCTACGAATGCAAAAATTGCTAAAAACGAAACACGCAGCAAGTTATATAATGTAATAGATTAATCCTAAAAATGTACAATTGAACAATTAAAAATGTAGGTGGAATTTATAAAACTAAAAGTTTTATAAATACAAAGTAACAAAAGAATTTTGAATTGATATTAAGAAAAAAAGCATCTTACAAAATTCAAAACAAAATTTTGCAAAAATAAAAAAATCTTTGGAATATTTCAATAGCACAGAAATATTATTATTAAATTAAAGAATTCAACGACATGAATTGCTTTTCTCATTATAATTTCCTACTTAAAATAAAAACTAAATTAGAAGCTTAGAACAGAGATCAAAATTTGACAACAAAAGTGCTGAATACAAATAAAAGCTAGCTTTGAAAGCTTAACATAAATGATGCAAAAAAAAAACAATATATTTGTATGATTACAAATAATTCTAATTCTTAATTATAATTCAAGTACTTTTACACCTATGATGTGCTAAAAATTTCAACTAGCAGTTATATAATCTAAATGCAGTGTTTTATATAGAAATGTTAAATCTTATACAGAATTACAATTTTAGAGATAAGTGTAGAGATAGTATGTTTCAGAAAGTTACAAATAGAATTATTTAGAGAATTTTGTCTTTATAACAAATTATTCCGATTAATAATTTAGAATTAACTTTTCTTTTCTACAATTATACAGGATCACAATTTCGAAGTAAATTTTAAACAGCGACAGCAATTCCCATTGATTCAGTTCTCTTTTGTTGCGCAGTTAAATTACCGAAAAGTGATTGGAATGCATTTTTGTAAGCTACAGAATGTACACCCTTAAGCTGATGAATTTCAACAATTCTTTCTTCTTTCTGCAACAAATAATTTAAAGCAGAAAAATGTTACTATGAGGTACCATTCAAAGGAAAAAAGCATATTATTTAATAAGGATACTAAATTGCATTA
The DNA here is from genome assembly GCA_005281725.1 of Wuchereria bancrofti. Taxonomy (NCBI): domain Eukaryota; kingdom Metazoa; phylum Nematoda; class Chromadorea; order Rhabditida; family Onchocercidae; genus Wuchereria; species Wuchereria bancrofti. Next base: position 6,217,016 of record SSBO01000003.1, read on the forward strand.
GAAAGAAATATTCTTAAAACAATCAAAAAAAAAAATTTATTTTTGTCAAAATGTCGCAATAGTTCATTTACAAATTAAAAATGTACTACCTTTTGATTATTTTTCATAACACTTCTAATGTTTTCAAAAATTGAATGGCATTGTCTGCTTTGATGATATTTGTTACAGAATCGATATATGTCAATTTTTAGCTGCAAATGAAAAGACAGCATTTTTATGATGAGCTAAAATAAACATAAAAAAATGTGCTATGTTTGTAAACTTATCAAATTCAAAACATATTTTCATCGTGTGTAAAAAAAGGAAAAAAATCTAATTTCTAAAGATAAATCACCACATTTAGAGTAATTAGTAATGAAATCGAATGAGTACAAGATTGAAACGCTTAGTATTAATTATAACAAACAAATAATTTCACACATTTTTAATGTTAGTAGAAAAGAAACTTTGACAAGTCAATAAATTTCTGAAAATGAAAAAAACTAGCAATTCAAAATACTTACATGAGCAATTCGTTGATTTATATGTGAAACATTTTCAAGATACTTTCGTTTCTCTAACTGTTGCTTTAATTTTGGCTGTGATATATCAGCAATATATGGAATTTGATAAAAACGTGAATCCTAAAAATTAATACAATAATTAAATTTTTCATTGCTAAATGAAAAATTCATTCATTGTTCACATTAAGCAATAATAATTCCTTTTTTCACTTTTTTTTTCTTTGATATAAAACTAACCGCTAAAATACTTTCCGCTCTTCTATACAATTCATCCAATTCATCTTTCTTTGAAACATGCATTGACAACAATGTTAATGGACCACTTATATCTGATGGGATCATTACTTCATCCATTGCATTCAACATTTGCATCCTTTCATTTGCCTTAAAGTAATGAATTTTTTACCTAATTAATTAACCAACTAATTTAGGAACATCCGTTTTCTTTTTTTTAATAATTATCTCCACTGATTTCTAATTCTTCACTCGTAATTATTCTATTGATTAGCCAAACCATAAATACAAAATAGCATATTATACAAATATAAAATAAAGCCTACGTTCTAATGATTATTTATTATCAGAAATAAATGCTTGAATATAAAAATACAGATATATTTAAAATTAAAATCATTGTCAGGAATATTCAGATGGCCAAACAGTAAATCAATTTTCATCGCTTCATCTATTGTTATTTCAACTACAGCAAAGATATACGAATATGCATTCAATTTTTCTAAAAAGACTATAATGTAAATCATTAAATCATTATTTAACTCATTTAATTATAACACTAACACATAGTTATCTCTTTAACTTATTAGATGTCAGAGATAGGATTATCTGATCTATATTATCTCAAAATGTATGATAGTTCCAGTATTGTTATTGTAACTAGCCTTCTTTCTTACCTGAATATCATACGATTAGATTCCTGTTGTTAAATTTCTATTAAAATCTCACATATTAAAAAAAGGAGTGAAAAAAAGAAATCACAAATCATTCTAACAATCAAATTTCTTCATATTATTTGATATTTCATAATTTATATATGAATTATAATGCAAAATACCTTTAACTGTCGAATATGTTGATAAGCCCGTGCTAATGCTAATTTTGTTTCTTTCAATTCATCCTCCAGATAAGCCATTTCATTAAATTGTTCAGAAGTTTGTAAATTGAAATCGATTGGTGTAATCGATGTTTCTTGCATTTTAGGATGATTTATAGCCAAATTCATTGTTTGCAATTGCTTAAATGACAATTCGATTTTATAACATTTGTATTATCTTCTCTAATATATTTCAGCATCACATAATTTTCGTGCCTCCCTCTCTTTATCTCTCTCTTTTGCTCTTTGTCCAAACAATGCCTACAAAATCAGCTAAAATGATTATTCAAAAAGTCATTTATTACTTTCATCATATTCTTATCATAATGAATAGCTAATTATTATTCTCAATTATTATTGAATTTTCTTTCGAAAATTACGAGCTGATAGTTCGAATCAAAAATATACAGGGAAACGCTCCTCACTGAGCCATAAAATTATCATACTTAATCGATAACTTTTCTTATCTTTACTGATAAGGATATAGCTAAAATGGTGTAAAACTTATTGACAACAAATTATTACATGTAGCTTTCTAAGTGAAATTTACGATGCAAAATTAACAAATGTAAACTACTAAAATTCTTTTAAAAAACTTTTATAAAGTTTAGTAAATATAATACATACACCTAACAACACTTTTTTACTGATCGTTCTGGCACGATTTCGTAATTCAAAATTTTCTTTTTCACAAATATCAATTTCATGCTGCAAAGCTTCCAACGTGTCTTCGTATTCTCTGCAACAACAAACAAGAAGTAAATAAGTGTAAAAAAAATGAAAGTAAAATGAACGCAGAAGAGTGAGTTCATTAAAAAGAAATACATGAATTAATTAAAATGGACTTGTAAATATATACAACAAATCGATTATAAAATTACAAAATGTTACTTAAATTTAAACTTGACTTATTAGTCAGTAAGTTTTTAGCAGATAAAAGTAAAAGAAAAAAGATCTCCTTTTTTCAGAGAGAAAATTAAAAATTTTTTTTTTGATTAATTTAGTATTTAATTAGCAAATGAAATATTTAAGGATAATTTGATGTTAAGACGGTAAATCCTATCACTTGCAAAACTGTTTAATCAAAATGGAAAGTGATAAAAAAGGATACAAGTGGGGACTAATCCATTATTGGACTAATACAGAATAGATAATATTTTATATAACACAATTGTTACAATTTATTTTTGAAATTATAAAAAAAATATTATTTTACATCCCAGGAAAATAAGAAGGAAAAACAATAAAAGAGGAGAAAAAAACAAAATGAGAAATAATGATCATCTAATTCACTGATGTTATTTCGTCTTTCATTAATCAAATGTTTCGACCAAGAAGTTATCGTTTCAATCTTTGAAACAAAAATAAAATTGAAAGATAGAAGAAACAAAATTCCTTATTGACTCTCTCTCTTCATTTTTTTCCCCATGCAGCATGTATTACTGTGCATTTTTTACTGTCGCAAAAAATATATAACTATTTCATTTGTTATTCATATCAATCCAACGATATTAGCTATTTGTTCAGAGCGCAAATAAAAATAATTTTTCATAATCATAATTCGATAATTCTTTTGATTGTTTCTTTTTCTGGATTTAATGCATCCATTTGGTTAAGTAAATTTCATCATTATGGAATTATCTTAATCTGGTAACTTACATTTTTGCTTTCCGTAACTGATCACGTAAGTCTGCATTTTGCGAATGCAATTTTTGCACTTCAATTTTTTCCATCGATTCTATCTTATTTTCAGCTAAATCCAAACGTACCTTAAAAAATAATGTATTATAAACAAAGGTAATTGAACTGAAAAGTTAGCCGTTTATTGTTATATATTATATATTAGCATAATGGAGGATCAAAGTTAAGCGTTAATTAAATTCAATTAAATTAGTTAGATATTTTTTTTTATTCGTATATTGAGAAAAATAAGGTTGGTAAGTAACATATGTTTATAAATGAAGACAATGTGATAATTAAAGAAAAATTGAACATACTTTGTAGTTGCTAATATCATCAAGCTTAGTTCGAAGATTCATTTTTAGTTCCGTTATTTCATTTTCCTTTTTTTCCAAATTCCAACGAAGCTTCTCAGCTTCCAATGCATCTTGTCTTCGAGCATTTGCTCGTTTCAACAATGGTGATAAAAGCGACTATAATGCAATTACTGTTATACAATAAAAGAATATTAGCCATTCTTAATGATCAAAATTTATGTGTTAAAAGTAGCAATGAAATTTTTAATGCACTATATAATTAATTCAAGTGTTCATTCTAAATAATATATAAATAAAAGTAAAAAGAAAAATTAAAAGTTACAGAACAGAAAGCCAAAAAAGGATAAGAAAGTTCCTAACACTACTATGGTACCGTAAATTTAGCACTGAAAAGTATAAAATAGATAATGCATTTGATAGAATTAACATTTCAAAGAGTAAGGTAATATATTTCTATTCATAAATTAATCAAACTGTTAATCTATTAATTTTAATTGAGCAATTAATTTCCTAATATTGAAAATTAATTAATATGCAAAAATCAAATCTTGACATAAACAAACCTTGTCCACCGGACTGCTCAATAGTTCTTCATTATCAAATTTGTCAATTAAATCACTGATAACGTTTTGTACAGCTCTCATATATTCACTGAAAATTTAAAACTGATTAGTACTGGAACTCAAGAAATTAAAATTTGCACGTCCAAAACTTATTTTCATTCGATCCTTTTTTAATATTATTGTTAATATCATTTTTTTATATGTCAACTTTTACCATCATACTTGTCTCCCTCATATTTTTTAATTAATCAATCAATTTCACGACTATTACTTCTATCTTCTTAATTAGCACTGGCTGTCTGATCCCTCCTCAGCAGCATTATGGACGTTACAACAAATTAGCTTCTTCTAAACTCTAACCAAGTATACTTGTCACTTATTATATGCAAACCTACTTTATAATCTTCGTAGCTTCAGCTCCATTTAAAGCGCCATGCACTTTTTCTACAGAATACAAAAGAGCTTCTTGAATGCAATTTTCTTCCAAACTCTCGACTTCTAAACATTCAAGAATGAACAAAATTAATTTAACTAATCCAATTTATTATAAATCTGGGACAATCTGTTTCTTTGGCAAGAAAATAAATCTTATAGCACAATAAAATTACAAATTGGAAGCCAAGGTATTGCTAGCTGATAACAATCATGGATATAGAAAGAAGCGTAAAAATGTTAAATAAGTTCTACAAATGAAAGAGACCTGTTATGGTGCTCAATTGAATAGTTGTAATACTGCACACATTGTCAAATATTAAAGCCACATTTTTGAATGGTGTTTTCCATTTTGCTAATTGAATTTCTAGCTGAAATAAATCAATAATAATTAGTAGGAAAAGCGGTATACGAAAAAATGCATACTGAGAATTTTGAAATTTGTGAAATTTAGGCAAGAAAATTTTATAGCAAAAATATGAAGCAAGATTATAATAAAACAAACATCTTGAGTGAATATTAAATCTTCGTCAATTGAGATATGATTTTTTAAACGCATGCAAAGTTGCTCACATTTCTGAACCCATATTAACACTGATTCCATGTATTCGTTAGTATTACTCTTAGTAGCATGTGATGACTGAAATAATGATAACAATGAGGAATACGCAAAATGATAGCATCTTTCAATGCTCAAAAGAAAATACTGAATGTACAAAACTTACAAGAGTAAAGATAACACGCTGCACATTAATTTTTACCCAAAATAATCCTTGAAGATATTGTAAACAAATATCCAAAAATAATTGCTTCACATCATACCATTCTCGTGAAAAGTAAATAGACAATATATTCTGTAACACATTATTATATCTAATAGATGAATTATAGTGCGTAGTTTCAGTACTCTTCAAACGATTAATAATTGTTGAACTATACCTGATAAGTAAAGTACTGTTTATGCTATAGTAAGTAGAACTCGTTCAAAATAGAAATTTTTCTGGAATCAAAGTCTTTCAGACTTTAAGAATGATACTACCAATACTTTCACAGTAGTACTGTTATAGTAAGTAGAACTTGTACAATACTGTGATGAATTTTCCAACATCTTCGATATTACAATTCAAAAATCATCCAGAATTTTAAATTTGTACTCCATATTAGATTTTGATTAATGGAAAAGCGATGAAAAAAGCATTTTTTTCCTCCCATTTTTTAAAAAATGACTTATGTATATAGTGACAGAAACCATATATCAGCTCAAAATTTTAAAGGTAAAATAAGCTCAAAATTTTAAAGGCAAAATCAGAACACTTCAAAATATATAGTCTTCAGAATTTTAAAGGTAGATAAAATCAAATATTTTAATCCTTAAGTCAATCCTTTTTATGTTAAATTTTTATACTAGATATTATGAGAAGGTTAATGAACCTCTAAATGATTGATTGCTTTATTAATACCGTCGGTCGCAGTGTTTTCATCGAATTTATCACTCTTAAGTAAATCAATGTAATAATCAATCATTCGTTCTTCCTTTGCAATATCACTTTGCAACGGTGCCAAACGTGACAATCGCTCTACCGTACATCGACACACTACACTAAAACATTTTTCATATTAGTTATATTTTAACTCATAACAGGAAAATATATTATTCGTTAGTCAAGACATGCAATGCAGAACAAACACACTTGAATTTCAGATGTACCTTCAACTTTTAAATGAAATTTACTTAAATCGTTACCTAAAGGAAAATATGCTTTGGGTAAAACCTAAGAAAGTTTACCTTTCACATTGCCGAACAGCACAGCCAAAATTGTTTAACAAAAATGAAAATTTTGCACAGTGTGCCCACTGTTCCGCTTTGTGACTTTTCGTTACGTGTTCACGACGTATTCCGCCAGATGCAGGTGGGTACTGTCAAAATGCTTTGTTTCAAAACTTTCTCGAATTTAAGAACGGAAATTTGAGAAAAAAAAGTAAACTAGAGATCTATATAAACTGATATCCTACATATATAAGCAATATTTGGTGATACCTTAAGATTAATTAATTTTGCCAGCAGAGTTGTTTTAGCCGAAAGACGAGAGCAGCAAACAGTTAGTAAGACTGCATCATTGTCTCCTGAAAAATCAAATGTTCGAGTAACAAAAATTTCAGGTGATAAAACAGAAACAATAAAATCCTAACTGACCTCCAGGTTTTGTGAAATTATCGGGCAAAAATGCTCTCAAATAATTCGACAATTCGATTTCATATTTTAATTCTATAGCACACACTTCTTTATCTACAAGCTGAAATTATTCAAAAATTAATATGCAGAGACTTTCAGAATTTAGAAAACTGTTTAAAGAAAAAGAAACTTATAGAAGTTAAATTTACATGGAAATTTTACTTCAGCAAATGTTCGAGTAGCAGTAGTAAGTTGTATACTTTGCACCGACATTACATTGTTATCTTCTCCTTTCAGTTGTTCGTTTAGGCTAATGATCTGAAATACAAAATAATTTGTAACCAACAAGATCTCACGTAACCAATAAGACTGCCTGTAAAAATTGAATAAAGAAGAAAGAACAGGAGTGATAAAATGTGTTAGTCTTTTTCAGATAAAAGAAATAAAAAGACGATATTAATTAATGAAAGCTGTTTGTACTTCGATATATACTTTTGAAAACAAATACAATGTAATTCAGCAATTAAAGCATAATTGAAATGTGTCCAGGAAACAATAGCTTTGTGACACTTTATTTTTCACGAATTGGAAAGAAATCAATCACAAGTAATTTACATAATTTTTGAACTTACTTCATCTTGCCTTTCCTGAATTTCTTCATTCAGTTCACTAATTTTCCGTCGAAATTTCATGACCATTTTCTCGTATTCATCTACTTGTTCACCATATACTTTGATTTGTATAAGAAGCTAAAATGTTACAAAAAATATATTTACTGATTAAGCTTCTCAGAATTTACAAATCACAAAGAAATCACTTGGAATTAAAAGCTCATTGTCTCACATTATTCATTCGACTATTTGTCAAATCCAATTCCTCTCGAAGTTCTTTTTCAGCTTCTCTTTGTGTTTCAAGAATTTCTTCATCCATTGATCTGATTGCCTCATAATCTTCAACGGTTTCTTCTAAGGTACTGTAATTTTTCCTGAGTCTTTCTTTCTTATTAGTAAATCAGTATAAATCAGTGAAAACAAAACTAGCATACTGATAAAACGCTTCAGGTTTTTTGAGAAATAATAGCTTCTTGACAAAAATGAAGTTTTAAAGACTTCAAATTTGCTAACTTCAGCTTTTTTTCCAAATCTATATTTTTATCTGTCAAAATCTCGATCATTTTCTCACTCTCCGCTGCTGCATCAATCTAAAAAGCATATTTTAAAGTAAGCTACACATTAGTAATAAAATACATGCATTCCACATATTAATTATATAAAAACAGTGAAGAGTCCGAAACAAATATAATCCATCTGAGCACTAATAACAACAATTTCCTGAAATATTATATGAACGAAAGCATAACTGATTGAATATCACAAGCAATGTGATGAAGCAGGAAAAAACAATGAGAAATTGAATTTTTATATGAAATTTAAAAAACAGAGCTAGTAAACCAAAAGAAGAAAAAAGAAACGCATGCACACTTACCCTTTCGGTTATATCAGTCAACTGCAATAATTGGTAAGATATTATAAGCAAAATTTTGAATAACATATATAATATATAACAGGAATGAGATGTCTCAAAACATTAAAAATTAAATAATACTAACGTGTTCTTTTAGTATAAATATTGTCCGCTCGGCTTTCTGAAGTTCGTTTTTTAAATTTTCACAAATTTTGACTAACGTAGCAGACTCATTCTTCAACGTTTCATTTTCTTGTGTCAATTCTCGTTTGTCTTCCGCCAACTGACCGATTACATCGCGCATTCTAAACAATAATATACTCCTGATAAAGTATGGATAAATCAAAGAAATTTGTGTGATATTTCAATTAACACAAAGAATACCAAATTAATGAAGCTGACTATGTACCAAGGAAACTTCGACAGGAAACAAACCTACCTTACTACAGCTTCGCGCAATTTCATATTCTGACATTCCAACATTTTGAGCTCTATTTCATCATCCTTTAATAAAACATGCATTTCTAGAGTACCAATCTTGAAACGAACAGTGTTTTTAGAATTTCATTTTGCACATCTCAGCAACATCAATTTAATTTAACTCAATTCAAGTTCGTTGGTAAATAATAAATCTATAACTCATTGTAGTACTCATCAGATGCGTAATGACTGGAACTCAACCTTTGGTATATCATCTGCACTCGGTTTAGTTTCACCTCGAAACAAATCCAATTCTATTTCCAATTCTTGTATACGCTGCTTCTCGTTCTCAATGTCAGCCTTCAAGAATTATCCTCAGTTAAAAAAAGAAAAAAAATTGAACAGAATTTGAGCTTTTATCGAAGATCTGCAGCTGATTTTAGTTTCCAAACTGATAAACAAATACATATTTCACTTGCAAACAAACCTGCAGAAGATCTGCCTTCTCTTCAGCCATTTCCCTCTCTATTGTTGCCATTTCGAGTTGTTCTTCAAGTTCTGATAATCGTTCAAGCTTTTCTTGATCTATTCTTGATAGTTCAAGCAATTCCTGAATTAAGCTTGAATTTTGAATTTTTCGAGCACTGTTTAAAAAAAAGAAATACAGAGGTTTTATAATCATCTTTTTCCTACCATTTTGAATTCAAATGTGAAGTACACAATAAAACAATAAAATTGTTGAATTTTTTAGGAAGCCTAAAACCTGAAAATTTCCAATAAATCGAAGAAAAAATTCAGAAATTCAGATTTAGTCAATGTATCCATCCTTCTTTTATTCTTATTTCATTACATATTTATATTAAAATTAATATAACAACTTCTAGATTCACCGTTCATTTAAAGGCCTAAATTGAAATCGCAAAAACATGTCATTATCTTTCATACATACAAAATGTACTAGTCAGATTTTTAGGTGGCCAAAACTTTTTACGGAATAAAAGTGGAAAAGTAACAAACAATTCAAGCAAATCTACCGCTTCTATAAATATAAAGCACCATTACCTTTTCCTTTTTCTGTAATTGTCGCTGTAACTTTGAATTGGCTTCAACTAATTTAAATTTAAATTCACGTAATGCTTCCAATTCAGCCACATTTCTTTCATATTCCGTAAGTTTCGGATAATCATTCTTCCGTTTCTGCCTTTAAAATTTTGAAATTTATCAAAAAAAAATATCGAAGAAATGTGGATTTGATTTATATTTGATTTTTATGTAATATTTAATAGCATAAACCACAATTTGAAAGTCAAAATAGGGATTTCGAAGAACTGAAATTCTAATTTTAGAATTTAGAGTGGATAAAATGATTTCATCACATGAATTCTAACTTGAGAGCAGTAAGTTATCAAATTCTTGAAATTCCAAAAAGAAACAAATGACTATCTTCAGAATCAAGTTGGAAAATCACTAGTGAAATAATAATAAATATATTAATTACTTCAATGTTTCTAGCTTTGTTGTTAAATCTTTGTTTTCAATACGAAGCAATTCAATCTCATTCTTATTCCCATCCATCAAGTTCACTCTGAAACAGTGGAATAATTTAAAAATATTGAAGAATTCAATCGAAGTGTTTGACTTAAGAAACAGTATGGCTTAATTTTAATTATCTTGAATGAACAAAAAAGTCATTAAATTGCTAATGATAGTGAATTAATAAAAAGAAAAGAAAAACATCGTGAGGTTAAAGGTAAGGAAAAATGGTAATACTGTCAGCCTCAAAAGAAAACCACAATGAAATATTATAATTAGAATAACACTTAGCTGCTAGTTACATTGTAATTAGAACAATAGTTAATTGCTAAGTATATTAATAGGAATTAATAGGAATACTATATATATAGTGGCTTCTTATTAAGTATTGTTATTACTATATATATAGTACTATACATATATGTACATATGTATATATATATATATATAGTAATGCTAATTATATATAAAAAAACTATGTGTATAAAAAATATATATGTAAAAAACTATATATGTATATATAGTAATAACAATACTTAATAAGAAGCCAAGAAAAAAAAACTGTAATGGATGATGTGAAATAAATGGCTAATAATTAAAGAAATGAGAAAAAATTAGACATTACTAGAAAAATAAGCATTATTAAATTAAAGTAAAATAATTTGCGTAACTAGTAAATAAATATAATAGATGAGAAAGAAAAAGACCCTTTCCTTTCTTTTTTTTTACTTTTATCTTCTAAATATGAATAAATTAGTGACAACATACTATCAAATTAACAAACTCATTCTCTTCATAAGAAACAAACATTGTCTTTTTTCTCACTTTTAGCTAAAAAACGAAACTGACAAAAATGTACCAAAACTTTGCATCTTAATGACGTGTACTTTTTTCACGGACCGTTATTTATTTTCTAAACGTATGAGCGGTTTACGTTGATGTGAGTGTGGGTGGGTGCGTGCGTGGTGTACGAGTGTAGTGTAAGTAAAACTAATTAAGTTTTCTGAAAGAGTATATTAGTGAAAATTAAATTTATTTATTATTAATAAAGAAAATTTCATATATTAGTGAAAGGAAAAAAAAGTAAACACGAAAACAAAAACAAAATGAAAAGAAAATGAAATAAGGAAGAAAAAAAGGATGAAAGTTGGAAGGAATTTTCAAGTTATTATTTATCATAAAATAACACGATCAAAGAAAAGAATAAACAAACATTAACAATAGCAAAGTAATGTTTATTACTTGCGATTTAAATATGTTAATTTTTTCTCTGCATCATGTTATGAGGATGACATGTACAATACATGACATTTGTCTTTTCTTCTTCTTTATTAGCATAAGATTTTTTAATGCTTTCTTTTTTTGTCTATGTCATAGATAAGTTAGTTATGTAGCGGTTTGAATATTTTCATGAAAAGTGAAGTGTTTTTATTGGTATATTACACGTTTCATCTTTATTATTAATGATATTTTTGTTTAAAATATGCTATTATTAGATGAAAATTGTACCAACTTTTATATTACTCTTAATAATATATGATATGCAGTAATGCATACGTTATAAGTAATAAATATGAAAAATTATATGATTTTATATGAACTGCATATAAATTATATATCAAACATTAATACTGAACAAAAATATATTTCTTAAAATTTTGAAAATATTTTTGTTTCTAAAATTACAAGAAGTGTTCAACGTAGTTGCAGATATTTTGGGAATATTTCTGTTATCATTTTTATCATCAGTTGTTTTCGTTTAAACTAGTCATGTATCATTTAATATTTGTATACTGTTTTCACTTCAGTACGCGAAAAAAAAATCCAGATATTCGATACTGAGCTGATATTTAATTAACTTTGGCGGTGGTACTGCGGGTGCTTTCATCCTGCTAGTAGCAAAATGAATAATATCAATTCGGTTCCGGTATGTTTTGAAAATTGTTTTTTGAAAAATATTTATTTTGATTGAAATTTCCAAACTTCAGTACAAATTGGAAATTTTTTCGAGATCTCTTACTCTACTATGAAATATATATGAGGCTAGAAATAAAGCAGGCCTGAAAATCACTTCTTTGTTAATGTTTCTACGCGATATATGGAATCATTAGAATATAAAATTATAAAAAAATATCTGTGTAAGCTTGAAGCTAAGTTGTTCCGCGGTAGCGCACGTGGAAATATAAATAATTTTGTTGACCGTGCTGAAATTTTAGAAATTTTAGAATGAAGTGATATTATTGATGTGAAATAATATATTTTATAGAGTTTTTTCGATTGAAAAATTTTGCTTCAAAATTTTCAGAATTCTCCACGAACTACCAGTTCGCCTGCTATGTCAGCAAATACTCAAAATACATTTTATAACCAACAAATGCTTTTACAGCAACAGTATATGCAAATACCATCTCTTTATGGTAGTCAACAAACGGGAGGAATCGTAAGTTTAACTATCACAAAGTTTTGAATGCTGAATCTCTGCAAGTACAGTAATATGATGACGAATGAAAGAATAGCTATTTATTCAGGTTTCTTTCTTCGAAGAATTTCTGATAACTGCTATATTTTGTTTCTTAAAATCTCTTTAAAACTTTAAATCTGATTATTTGGGAAATAATTACTATATTTTAAGTTATTTTTTGCAAAAAATTGGAACACTGTTGCAGATGTTACAACAACATCCGATGGATATTCAGGCATTCCAACAACAGCAGCACCTGTTACAAGTTATGCAGCAACAACAGCAGCAACAGCACCAAGCATTGCAGAATCATCAGCGTACTTTAGGACTTCATGATTCACAAGTAAGTTTTGGAAAGTAAATTTTATTGAGTTCAGAAGAAATGTGAAAAAAAAGACTAATTCAATGATAATTGGTAAGTCGCTTTTATCTATTATCATTTAATTCTGATTATTTAATTTGTCTATCACTTCATCAGTAATCCTGATGTTGTACGTAATTGTTACCTGAACTATTAGTTTTATGCTCTAAATGCCTTGTTAGATATAATGCTATAATTTCACGGTTGATTTTAACACACGGAACTAAACATTCATTACTGTTATTTTAAGACGCAATTAGCAAGTTTAAATTAGGTTATGAAATCCGTTGTTACTTTTCCATCGGTTGTAGCGTAAATTAAATCATATTTAACGAGTGAATTGTTTTTTCTTTCAAAAAGTTATGGTTAATAATTTGTCTTAATCAGTGAGAAGAGATCCTGTTGAGAATTATTATATTCTTTATCTGATCGGATTATTTGTCTGATTACTTGCTTAATTTGATTAATTGCTCATTAAGTAATACCGTTTGCTACGATTAATTAATTTATTGGTTTTCTAATTAATTTTTAACTAATTAATTTTCTACCGTTTGTAATTTCATATTTTAGTAGATTATCAATATTTTTATTTGCAGACTTTTGCGCAACAGCAGGTGGTACTACAGCAACAACAATATCAGCGTGCATTACAGCAAGCAGCACAGCAGCAACAAGTTTGTATTTCTATTACCGATACATAAGTTTTGTTTGTATTTAATCATTTGCATTAAGATTTAAACATTAATATTATTTAATATATTATGGCTAATATTGAATCGTTTAATTTTTATCCATATTTCTACTTCAATCCTCAATCTTTACATTTCCAGCATTATTGTTCCTATCATTTTCTATTGATGTTTTTCAATAGCGTTACTAATAGTGTTCAATTCACTTATGCCGTTAGAATTTCATCATATCAGCTTTAATTTTATGATTAAGCAAAAGTGCAGTACATTTCAACACATACGACATGATTCTTTATCTTTATTCCAAAAATTTTCCATGTTTTAGCAACAAAGACAGTTGGAACAGCAACGTCTATTAGAACAACAACAACGGCAACTTGACCTAATGCATCAGGAGCGTGAGGCAGCTCGACTGCAACAGCAGCAAGATGAAGTTAATTTAATAATTTTCGAATAAAAAATTCTTAAAGTAAAGAAGTACTGAAACTTGAAATAAAGAGAAAAATAAGATTTCAAAATGTAAGTAGCTTATTAAAATTTCTTCAGTTGTTACGCCAAAAAGCGGAAGCATTGGCACGTCAACAGCAGGAGGAAGCAGCACGGTTAAAGCAGGAAGAACTTCGGCGAATAGCTTATCAAAAAGAGCAACAACTTAAGCAACAACGAGAAGCACATGAAAGATTACGTTTGGAACAGCAACGAATTTTGGAAGAACAGAAACGGCAGGTAAAAAAAGTTTTCTTTAATAGCAGCGGTTTTTTCTAGAAAGGAAAAAAAGTTTAATTTTAAGATTCTTTTTTTAAGATCTTATCGCTTAATTTCAGCTTCTCAATCTCAAATGTAAACTTAGTTTTTTTCTCTAGGTAATACTACTGATAATAAAGGAGATCAAGAAAACGTTTTTTGATTTCTGTAATCAGTATAGGTTGCGACTAGAAAATACGCCACAACTAGACAATTTGAATGGTTCAAATACATGTTTTGACTTTCCTTCATGCTAATTTTAATTTTCGAATCTGATTAATATAAAATAATGATTCTTAAATTTGATTAGTAAGTTTTCCATTTCTTTCACTAAATTTTGATTGTTTACATTTTTCTCATAGGAAGAAACCCGAAAACTTGAGGAGCAACGCAAAGAAATGGAGAAAGTGCGGGCAATACGAGAGCAACAAAATCGAAAGCAACGTGAAGCACGTGAAGCTTTCAATGTAATGAAAGAAAAAGCCGACAGTTTTCCCATTCCCATACATCTGGCTGGTTGTCATACACTTACCAAATGTATGATTTACTACCAATTTTAAGTTGTAGGGTTATACCATTCAGTGTAGTAAAAGAAAAAGTCCCATTCCCATACATCTGGCTGATCATACACTTGCCATATGTATGGTTTACTCCCACTTTCTGCATATGCATTTGTAGTTATACGAACGAGATGTGGCATCCTGAAATGGATCTTATCTATTGCTGTTTTATAACACTTATCCATACTCTGATCTAATTAGTCACTCGGTCAAATTTCTATTACTTTTAGAGTTTAATTTCGATTAATTTTTGTTTCAGATATTTCCATTTTATTGACATGATGAGCATATGTAGTCTTTTGGGAGTAAAATAAAGAAATCGAGATATCTTTTTAAAAAAATATTTACTTATAACAAAATGAATCAATTGTTGAATACTTCACACTTTACGGAAAGATTTTGTATGTTGCAGTGGTGAATCATCTACCATTTCCGTCTCTTTATTTACCTTATACGAACAACTTGAAATGTGAAACCATAGGTCTGCCACGAATTGGACCTACACAGAAAGAAATTTTGATACAAGCGATTGAAGCTATTTCACAGATTGAAACTTCCGATGTGTTAGTTTTTAGCAAAACTTTTGCTAGCGTTCAAATTTTTAAACAAAAAACAGCCTGGATGATTTCCATTTTTTTTTTTTAATGACACTTTCTAGACTTCGTTGGGCTGAAACAAGTAACTGCTTTAATTTAATTTTTTTTTATTTTCTATCTTTTTATTTTCTTTTATTTATTTTTTTTTTTTGTTCGCTATCATATACTGCAATCATCTGAGGCGAACTACGCTTTTTAGTTCCACTATGTGACGAGGGTACTATTTTTACCTAATTACAAGCTACTGTACCCTGTACACACATTTTTTTATTCAATTAGTTGCAGCTAGCTTACTGTTTATTATGTTGAAATAACTGTGTAATTAAACCTTAGGTTACTGAAACATGAGGATGGTGAAACGAATGATTTTGATGTACATGCGGCACCGTGTTTTGTGCGTGAACTATATGAAATCAATCATCAGGTATAAAATTGAAGTGTCTCTTAGTTACATAAGTATAATATAAAACAGATTATGGATTTTTTAGAACATGACTGTTTCGCTTTTTATGCTAGACAAAATAGCCCATTAATTTACTTTATTTTGCTGTTTTATATAGTTCTTTAATCTCCTAATGGCATAATTGAGTGGATTGTGCTCACAGGATTGCTCATCGTTCAATATTTTGCGATGCTTGATACCATGGTTTCAGAGGAACATTTCTCATTTATTAAAATTTTAAATAATTGCAGGCATTTGATATTGACATTCCTCAAAGTGTCGTAGCTCCTGAAATAATAGACGTAGCAGCCAGTGCTTCGATTGAAACTGAAACGGATGTTATGGTGGTATATTATTTCCTGTTTTCATATCTTCTTCTGTAAATCATATCTTCTGTAAATTTTGAATTTCGCAGACTACTTTTGACAACAGTAACAACTGAAGAAGTTGCTTTTTACACTTATTTTTAAAGGAAAAACCAACGGAACTTCAAGAACAAATTACGCTTGCGAAAGAAGATACCGCGAAAACAAGTGCCACAACCGAAGTTGAACCGCTAAAAATGGAGGCAACAAGTGTTTCCGAAACACATACTCTATCTTTCTCAGATATACCGAAATCGACTACATTACAGGAAGATGAACAACAAGTCCAACTACGCCGACAAATTGTTTCTCTTGGAAAGCAACCAAAAGCTCAGCAAATACGCAGGAAAAAGGATATGGTTAGTGGATTAAATTTTTCAAATCTTTCCACTGAAAACCGAGTAAAAATGATCTTTCCACTTAAACCGAATAAAAAAAAGTGATTCACTTGGATTGTAGCAGTAATTTCGTATGCGTACTGTGCAGCGGTAGTGATTTCATGTGCTAAAAGAATTAAGTTACACGATAAGCTTTATTTTATTTTCCCATCTTCCTGTTTTATTTTCCTTTTGTAGATCCATGTGGCAACTGAGGTTTATAATTTATCTTTTTAAGCATTACTAGAACTTGACTAAAATAATGCTATTTAGTCAAGCATGATGAATGATAGTGATTGACCACGAACTTCCCTTAATCCATATTTTATTTAAGCTTGGCTTTACTACAGGTTGAATCATTGTTCGACTCTCTGACTGGTTATTTTGATCCAAGTGAAGGTCGACGGCGTAGACAGCGAACAAAAACATACGAGGAAGAACAGAACGAGAAAGTATGCTTCATTTTGAAATGAATAATTTCAAAGTTAATTTAAAACTTCTATTCTTTAGTTTTTCATGATAATTAAATTATTCGTGGAATTGCTAAAAAAAAAGTTTGATTTCAAGAATTATTAAGTAATTTTCTTTAATATGGTAGCACCAACAAATTTTTATATTTTAACAGTTAATTTTGCTTTCATTTTTCGTAACGAAATTTTTAGATTTCTTATTTTTACAGGTGCAAATGGAACTTTTTGCACAAATGGAGAAAGTAGATGCTAATGAAAAGGAAGAAAGTAATCCTTTTAAGCTTATAAACCGCTTTTCTAATCTATCACAGTTTCGGCAAAACTTGTACTTTTGCTTTTCAGAAGGATCTACAAAAATTGAACACCGCCCGGATCATGCAGGAACATCCAAGGAAGGGTCGACGGAAAACGATGACAAACCTAAATTTTTTGAAGGACATAAAAAAGGGCGTAAAAGAGTTCGAGAAAAAACCGTAGAGCAACCGGAAAGGCCACCGACACCAACGGAAGGTTTAAATTGATGAAGTTATTTTGCCCATTTATTATTCATCTGAACTGAAACGTTCTTTTCCCTGTATATTTATTTAACTAACTGCTGAAATTTGTTTTTCAAGTTTTCTTATATTATTTCGAATTACAGTGATTCAACAACGGGAATTAGAATGGCGCGAACGCCAACGTAAACGGCGTGAAAAGCACAAACGTCGGCAAAATGAATCGGAATCTGAATGTTGGAATAATGAAGGTTTACTTGTGCATTATCTTCGATTTTTTTTTGCGCTTTTTCCCTTACGTTGCATAACTTTTTTGCCTGAAAATTAGAAGTAAATAAAAAAACGCAGGCAAATAATTAAATTAAAGAAATGAAACGAAAAAACTGCCATAAATAAAAATACGATGTATTTTCGGATACGTAGTCCATCTAAACAAACGTCATCAAATATAATTACATAAATATCTATAAGGCAAATTCATTTAGATAACATATTGCAGTTATGGCAGAGAAAGAATCGTATATAAAATTCACGACTATTATTGATCAAATTTTTGAAAGTATCGACGAACAAGATTTCGTTCCAAGTACAAACGGTTAGTGTGACTTGTTTTTCTAAAATCGTCTAAACATGATCTAAAATTTGAATATTGGTTGAGACGAATTTGTTTGCTGTCGAGTTGAAGTTTGAACTTTAAACCGATTTCTTTATTTTGATTAATTATATCTGATTTCGAATATATATTCCATAGTTATCACATGTTACTTGCCTTATCCATTTCTTCATACTTTTATCAACTCTGCTGAGCTGACATTAGAGCTGCCCTAGTAACCTCCAGCTTAATATGAAATGTGTTGCCACGAATTTTAGCAGATGATGATAGCGGAATACCACAAGATTTTCTGGACAAAGATCAGCTCGAAGAATTGCGGCAAGAAGCGCAGAAATTGAAATCGTGGAAAAAAATCAATAAAGTACGTTGTTTTAGCGATGTGAGAAAACGATTTTGTGAAATAATACTTCATTTTTTTGTGAGCCCAATTATTTATTACTTCATTCCTTTCTATCAGAGATTTATGTGAAGATATAATCTAGGTCAATCCAGAACGTCTGGTTAAGCTTTTGACAATTCTGGAAAAGAATATACGTGACATAATTGGCGCAGAAGGGGAGCAGTCACTCATTACTCTTTTTAATGAGGTAATTTTTTGTTTTTTCGCTTCTTCATTTCAGTTATGAATTGTTACATAAACAAAAACTCGTCAAAAATATAGTTCTATTCATTTTACCGCTACATTTTTGGGTTTTCCGTCATATTGGTGGGTAGTTTTAGCAAGATTTTGAGGAACGATAACGGAATGGCAAGTGAATTGACCGGAATGTTTAAACAGTGTACTCCCAAATATTTCAAGAAATCTGTACACTATTATATAAATAGCATGCTTATCTTGCTTAATCCATTGTTTTTTTTAGGAAGATGAAGATGATTCAAGTGAAGCATATCGTGAAGCAATTGGTGATCGGATAATGCGTGCAGCTGATGCATCATGTACAGCAATGCTTATAATGACATCTACGAAAATGCCCAAACAAGTAAAAATGTTTACAGATATTTTTTTCGTTTCAGCAATTAATAATTCACTATTTCATGATTTTGTTCTTGGCATAGTTAAATTGTTTTCTTTCTCCTGTGGTTGCATGCAGAGGTGTAATTTTATACGCATGACATATAATTGGATGTTCGCCACCCTAGTTTTTTTTTGGATGGATATTTTGTGAATAGTTTAACTAATTTTTATGGTTTTACTTTTAATCCAGGTATTTATCGAAGACCCAATTGATCGTTCTATACAACTTTGTAAGCAGTTTCTTAATAACATTGTGTATCCGACATCCGATAGCTCATGTCGTACTTCCAATAAAGGACGAAAAAATGGTAATCATAAATTAGAAATATAGAAATTCGGGGTTAAAATTTGAGTTATAATATTCTTTGATTTATTTTTTATGTTTTGTTTTCAGAAGATAGGAAGCGAAAGAGATCTATAAGTATTGCTCGATCTCGTGTTATCAAAAACATTTACACTCGTGTTACTGAACTTGTTGGATGCTTTGCTGAGCTTGTAACGCATTTTTTTTTTCATTAAAATTGAAGAAATGAAAGTTATTTTACCTGCTTTAAGATTTATGTTTCATTCCTAAAAGGTTGAAATCCATTTGAGCCAAAAGGTAAATGGAAATCTTGTTTTAGAAACTAGAAATATTCCAGTAGAGCAGATGAATTCCTGTTGTTGATTTTGAAAATTTATTTAATTCTTTCGAGTATAATATTAAATTAAGGTTCAAATTGTTTTCAATTTGTGAAATAGATATGAAATAATTTTTTCCTCTTTTTTAAAGCGAGGATTTTTTTAAAATAGTATTATATTATTATATCTTTTCATTCATTTGCATTTATCCTTAAAAGCGTTTTTATAGATTGTTTTGAAGTATTTGTAGAATTCATTAAAATGGTCACTTTTTTTTCTTGAAAATTTCAGGTTCGTACGCAGTCTTTAACAGATACGGCCATTTTGCAGCTATGCACTCTGGCATCCGGACCATTCTTTGTAGATAATGTTGGGGAATTACAGATGCAGTCAATTAAACTTCTTTCGGCTATTTTTTCACGTTATGAGAATTTTCGAAAAAGTATCATTCAAGTTGGTGACAATTACAATTATATCAATTTTATTTTTCCAGTTTGTGAGCCAAGAGAAAATTTTTAATTTTTGAAAATTTTAAGGATTTGCTCAGTTCTGTTCATCGTCTACCTCCGACAAAAACTTCCAAAAATAGTTATCGTATGACTGCTGATGAATGGATCAGTAACATGACTGTTCTCATTATGCAACTTGTGCAAAGTGTTGTAAAGGTAAACAGTAAACTGCTTTTAATTACTTTTTCATATTGTTTGTTATAAAAGGGAATTTTTATTATCTCTGTCTTAATCATGTTAAAGGAGTAAATGGGAGGAAGAATTCAACATTTGGTCTACTTTTTTGTTTATTATGAGAGAGTATAATGCATTTGTTATTAAAGGTTTTGGTTAAACAGAAAGAAGTATAGGATATTTTATGCGTATTCTTTCCTTATTATATGTTAGTAATATAGCTTAAAATTGGTTTACGACAAATTTTTTTTGCACTGTTATTAGAAAAGACTAAACAAAATTAATGTCAGCTTATAAAAAATAGATCTCATAACATTCAAAGAGGTCAGGAAAATGAGGATATCTTAAAATTGAATTCAACATTGAAGGTTCCACGTCGGCGGCGCTCCGATGAGTCTTTTGATGTTGGTGAAGAAACAACAGTCGATGATACTATAGTAAAAGATTCTGTGGTTGAATGCCAAAAAATGGCATCTTTGTTTCTCAGTGGATTCCTAGCTAAGTAAGTTTGTTATTTTTGTTCAACCGATGGTTTTTGACTGACAAATTTCTCGAAACTTCAGTTTTTGAATCTGCTAGGGGACTTCATGAATTAATGTTACATTAATTTCTCCTTTTTGGGTAAATGAATTTTGAACTTAAGTACATAGATTTTTTGATTTTTTTGTGGTTCACTGTACCTCACTGTTGTTTCGGATTCAGGTGTACAGCCAAGTCGGAAGAAGATTATCGACGCCTTTTTGACCAGTTTGTTCATGATTTGCTCACTGCTTTGTACAAACCTGAATGGCCTGCTGCTGAAATGCTTCTGACATTATTGGGCAATGTCCTGGTTACTTTCTATCGTTCGAAAAATGTTGACATGTCACTGAGAATTGCCAGGTATCTTTAATACTACCTTTAATTTATAACAAAACAAATACTTTATAATCATATGAACCGTAAAAGTATGATGCATGATACGGATATTTAAAATTCCTTGGTAAGAGTAAAATTTTCGGAGCATTGTAATTTGCACGCATACTTCTGTTTTATATTTTCAAATTCCTTTTGTTTATTTGCATTTTACTTTATAGTCTGGATTATTTGGGTACAGTAACTGCTTCATTACGTAAAGATATGCAGCAAACTATATCAGATGATATCCGGCTCGATGTAGTTGTTAAAACACTACTATACGAAGAGCTTGAGGAAGAGGAACAGACGGGCGATATAGATACTATCGATATCAGTCATGTTAGTTTTTCCTATTACAGGTGCAAGTTATTTCTGCCAGTCTTACTGGAACTATTTAGTTCAGTGGGTTCCCGATACCAAGGTTTAGTCGATTTCTTCAATTTACCGATTTTGAGTTAGCACTGGTTTTGACTTTTTGCTTTCATCTGACCATCAGACGTATTTTTCTTGAAACTTTTGAAATATGTGTATCATCCTGCCCATACATTTACCAACTATTGTCACTCTCATATAGGATATCGAGATGTACTTCCGTATTTCTCTCTATTTTATGTTTAACATAGAGAAAGTGAAATTTGAAGAATTCACTTGTAACAATTTCATTTTTCAAACTCTTGTTATTCTTAATGTCGTATTTGAGTTCCAATTATTTGCAAATTGTATCTGACTTCAATGAAACTAATTTTAAATTTTTACCAAATTTTTTTGGAGAAATTTCATTTTAAATGTTCTGTTTTGCAGATGTCATCAGCAGATAAGATGAAGAAGGTTCAACGAGCCTTGATTGATTATCTTGTTGAAAGAAGAGGTGACGCTGATGTTTCCATCGAGGTATTTGGTTTTTTTTTTCTTTGCATACTCCGTGTTTTTGTCAAGTAATTCTCGCTTGATAGTTTATGTTGTGCAATAACGCAAAAATTTTTCTTGTTTCTGTGATTAATCTTTATTGTCAGATTTCTAAATGCGCCAAAAATTTTGATTTGAAATTTCTAGTACGCGGTAATGTTTTATGTGGGTATTTGGTACAAGGAACTATATGAAGAAGCAGAATCAGCAAAGCAGAAGCTGAAGCAGATTATGAATAGTTGCGAAATTAGTGACAAAGAGAAGCGAAAATTTGAAAAGAAATCTGCCAGGGTAGCATATCTTGGATTTCGAGTCATTTTAATAATTTGTATTTATTATCGATGTTTTATTTAATTTTTAACTTTACCATCCAAATGTATGATGCATTTGTTAGATTTATTTTATACTGTTAATAATTATCAATCGGATAGGAGCACAAATCATGATTAACACTTCTGATAGGCAACACTGTTAAGCAGAAAATAATCTTGAGGAATTGAATTGGACTTTAATATTTTTTTAAAGGAGAAAATATAAACTCCAAGGAACTTTTTCATACTATTTGCAAACGAATTCAGGTCTTGGAACGATGTCAACTAATGAAGATATTTCTCATCAAAACTGCTGACAAAAAGCATATCAGAAAACGTGCCGAACAAATCGCGTATGTTTTGTAAACGAATTGTTTACAAAAACCATACAATGATTATATATTGATTTGAATTGATCTCATAATCTCAAAATCTCATAATTTAAAGCGTGAAATTACAACTAGCAAAAGTATGCTAGGTCGTAATTTATTTAAAAATTCTTCTTTTCCATTATGATTACTCCTTCAGTTTCCTACAATCTTACCTAAGTAATAGATTCTATTTCTACTTTTTTTTTGCTCATTTTTGATAGTCAAACTTTATTCTGTCATTATCTAATTTTACTAGAA
The DNA here is from genome assembly GCA_005281725.1 of Wuchereria bancrofti. NCBI lineage: Eukaryota > Metazoa > Nematoda > Chromadorea > Rhabditida > Onchocercidae > Wuchereria > Wuchereria bancrofti. Next base: position 6,240,446 of record SSBO01000003.1, read on the forward strand.
GGAGGTTGATGGGAAGGAAAAAATTTTTTATTGCCATTGAAATTTTTTCGGTTAGAGCTTTTCGCATTGTTATGTACTTCCAAATCACATGTTTAATTTTCTGTCGCTTTCACATGCGCCTGTAAAAAATAAGCGTAACAATTTTTTCAGACGAACTGGCAGCATTCTGATGGATAGTGACGCATCATGGCTTGTAAGGTTCTTGGCTTCAAGTCGAGAATTTAGCCAGTCATTTTCGACATACCTCAATCATGTTAGTATATTTTGAAAAAACTTATGCTTATTAACAATAAAGATTACTAAAGTTCTTATAATGATTTGAAAGTTTCAGATTTTGTATGGCATACATGCGGAACAGGCAGTAGGTTTGAGGACCAAGGCAATGCGGTGCTTAACCTTGATCATTGAAGCAGATCATGCAGTTTTAAAAATTGTAGGTCTTTTTTATTGTATAAAATATCGAAACTTTCCTGACAGAAAAAGGAAGCTTCTATTTGCAAAGTTTTGCAGCTTTGACAGTTCCACATAAATTTCAAAGATCGTGATTTAGTGTAAGCATAAATCCATTTGAAAAATAATTCATATACCTTTCCAGCCTGAGGTACGAAAAGCAGTTCAGGCAAGGATGATGGATCCGAATGCAGCAGTTCGTGAAGCGACAATCGAACTCATTGGGAAGTACTTGATTGCAAAACCTGAATATGTCCCGCAATACTACCCATTATTAATTGAACGTATAAAGGTTACTAATTCAAACGAAGTTTCAAATTTAAATGAAACTTAATATTCATTATCTATCTTCTGTTTGTTCATATCTGTTTGCAGAGTTAATTTATAGTTCAAGAACTGTCTTCTTATTTGTGTTCATTTTAGCTAAACTTAGTCTTTTTTTTTGAATTTTTTGACTCTTCTTTTCAATTTAGGATTCTGGTGTGGCAGTTCGGAAGCGTATAATACGCATACTGCGTGAAATTTGCGAGAAGCAGCCTGACTATGAAAAGGTGCCAGAAATGTTGGCTCGAATAGTGCGTCGTATATCAGATGAAGAAGGAGTAAAGAAGCTAACCATTGATACAATGCAGACTTTATTGTTTCAACCTACTCGTGAACGTGATTCTATTCAACTAATCAATAAGTTATGAACCTATCTTCTGTTTATTATGAATATTTCAAATAGTTACTTTAGGACGAAAGCAAATAAAAGCATGGCAAAAGATAATTTTTTGTTTTTTTTTCTTCCTTTTTCTCGTTTGGATCACTTTTCATCGTTTTTAGGTGATGACTTTAACCGATATGGTCCAAATATGTGTCAAGGAAAATACATTGGACTTTTTCGAACAACTATTAAACAGTTTACTTAAAAGCAGTGATCGAACATTGCTATTTGCTTCACGACAAATTGTGGATACATTAGTAGACAATGTCCTTACGTTAGATTCTAAAATGGCTTCAGGTGATTCAGTTTTTTGGTTGTACAGTTTTATTTTGAAAAAGAATATTTATATTAGCTTGTGTTTTAATTGCGTTGTGTTTATGCATTTCTTTTTAAATTTCTCGGTTAGTAATCTTCAAAAGACTTTTATTTTCATATGATTTGAGGTGGTGGTGAAGTAATAAATAGTTCCGAAGAAAGCACTTCTATGAATGCAGCGGCAGCTCATAAGGAACATCAAGAACGAATGCTGGCATGTCTATCCACTCTATCACTATTCAGCAAAGCGAAACCAGATTTGATGGTCAAACATGCCGAAACATTACAGCCATATCTGTCAATGAATATGAACGGACCAGCAGAGCAACAAGTCATGAATCAGGTTTACAGATTTCTCGAAATAACTATTTAAAGCGATTTGAAAATTCGGAAACTCAATTTTTCAAGAAATCCTCAGGAACTCCGGATAATTTTTAGTCAAATTCTAATATTTTCAAAATTGTCCCTATTATGTTTACAGTTATATATATATATATATTAAAGGTAATCAATATGCTGGAAAGAGTGGTTCCACTGATGGATCACCCATCAGAATCATTTCTCAAAACACTCGATGAAAGCTTATATCAGCTGGTCAAAGATGGTGGTATGCGTATCATTGCTTCGTCATTAGCATGTAATGCAGCTATATATAATAAGTGGAAAAAACGAACTCCTGCGATTATTGAGACATTTTTCAAGTATTTGAGTAAGTTTTGTGCTTTTCACAAAATTGTCATAAGGATCTTTTTTCAGTCTAAAAGAAAGGAAATGTTCTCAGTGATATTTTATGTTCCTGTTTAAAGTCATTATGTAGATTTTTTGCTAATAAAGTGATTTATGGTTGATGTGCATATTTGTACTGTTTATAGAATACTTGCATCAAATAAAAGAGGATGTATTGCGCAAACAAAGTTCTGGTATCCTACCAGTAAGGAAACCTATGGTGCTAAGGTATAATACTTGATAATAATTTTGTCATTTTATAACCTTACTAATTTATTTGTAAATACTATTGTTAGTTTTCTGATTATCTTCCCTTTAGTATAGTGATTTATTTATTTATAAGCTAATTTCTTTTCTTTATTTAATTCTTGATTTTGAATTTATTATTTTTTCAAGGTCATTGTTTTCGATCGGGTTGATGTCACGCTATTTCGATTTGGATGCAATATTGGAAAATGATGATGAAGCGAAGAAATTTCTAGATGCAAATGCTTTAACACTCTCGCCATCCTCTCCATTAACAGAAGTAAATGAGGAGCATGATGAGGAAGAGAAACAATGTGCAAAATCGAGTCCTTTTGTTGAAATGATTTTCCAAGTTTTGACAACGTTCTGTAAATATCGTGATGGTGATATTCGACTAAAGGCTTTGAATGCTATTGGTTAGTGTAATACTTCAATAAGACTTCTTTGCAGAATTTGTGTTTGATTAAGATGAAAAACCTTCTGTAAATTTCCTTCTTTTGTTTATATTTATAGGAAATTTCACAGCAACTAATTCGGAATATTTAACACGAACGGAGCTACGAAATATGTATATGACATTATTGGGAACTGATGATAAAGAATATTTGGGTTTGAAAATACAAACTTTGAAGAATTTGGAACTATTTTTGAGTGCTGAAGAAACAAAAATGGTCAAAAATAACAGTGAATGTAAATTTTCTTATTTAAATTGAAAAAAAAAATTTAGACAAAAGTTGTATTTAAAATTCGTCCTGGATTGATAACGATTAAGTGACATGACAACATATATGCTATGAAATACTCATGCTTACGGACCATTTGTTGAGGGGTTAAAACTTGGTATTTTAAAACTTCGAGAGTTGGGTTAAAATTTGAACTATTTTGGTAACTGATGTTCCAGGATTAGAAAATGCTTATAAATATTACTTGATTAGTTCTTGATCAGTTTTGCATATTCAAGTATTGTATTTTCCGTTTTCTTCACTAAAATATACGATTGTAGGGCATATATCAAAAGAAGAACATGATTTGAAAGAAATGGAACTAGCAAATTCCGGATTAGCTTCAGCGATCATACAGCTCTACTGGAATGCAGTATTGAACTCATACTACAATCCAGATGATGCTGTGCGAACTGCTGCCGTGCAGGTGATCATGAAATATACCATTTACGTGGTGCTTTCTGAGGCGCTGGTCTTGAGATTAATTTTTGTATTTTGAAATAGTTTATCAGTATTAGGAATTGAAGTACACAGGATTCAAAATTTTTAGCCTTTTTTTATTCGAAAAATTCTATGTTTATATTTATTTGAAAAAATTCCGTGTTTTTATAAATTTTACATATTTTTTATTTAAAAAAAAATTCTATGTTTTATAAATATTAGTTGATGGAATTGATATCTCTATAGTAAAAAATTTTTTTAGGTTGCAATTCTAACCCTAGGTCAGGGGTTGGTGACGCCAGGTTCATCAATTCCAACGTTGATCGCTATGTCCACTGATCGAAACACTCTTATTCGGAACAAAGTAGAAAATATGTTGAGGGATATCGACTCGAAATATGCTGGCATGGTTCCGGTTTGTGCTTTCATTACTATTTTTTCCTTCCTAAACTTTTATTAGCTATAATAATTCAACACGAATCACTAATATCTTTCTTCAAGTTTCGATAAAAAATCCTTATGGTAGTTATTGTATCCCTTTGCTTGATGAATGATTGTACTGAAAATTCTAACTAATATGGTTTCACCCAGATTTGAAAAAGTTTCAGAGTAAAGCAGTAGCAGGTATACGATGTTCATTTCGTTTGCATATGATCATAAAGAAGGACCCGGAATGTGTCCTTCGTGGTATTCGAGTCTGCGATCAAGCAGTAACTGCTGCAGGTAATTTTTATTGAAGGACCTTTGGTTTTTTTCCTCACGAACAAGGTATTTTCTCTTCCGTATTCCAGAAAAAATATGTTGTTTTTCTGACTCTCATTTCAGGTTCTGTTGACAACCCCAAATTGGTAAACGGATTACCGAAAATGACCAACGACGGGCAGGCATTGCTGAGTGGACTCTATCAAAATCTTCGTGGTAATCGACAACAACGAAGAAGCTTTTTATCTTCTATTCTTCGATTATTTTCTGAGGATTCTCGAGAGGTTTTCATCAGAGTTTTTTTTTTTTTTTAATTTAGATCTGCCAAATGTCTTTTCTTTTTTTACGTTTTTGATACATTACAGAAATTGACATTGGAGGAATGGTTATTCGTTGCTGATAATCTGGCAATGTTTCCATATCAGGTAATAGATGAGCCATTATATGTAATCCGTCGAATAGAATCCATCGTTTCCATTAGTGGACAAAATATAATCAATAATTTTATGGGACAACTTCTTCCTCGACCAAGCAGTGTAGAAAATGACGATGAAGCTGAATATACACCTGAACTTATCTACAGTTAGTTTCAAGCTGATCTATTTATATGTTTTCACTGTTATCAATAATTATTATTTGTACTAATATTATTGTTATGATATTACTCCATGATAATACTATTATCGTTGTTGCTGTCGTTATCATCATTTTTGTTATGCCATCAGTCAGAGTTTGTATTTCATAGCTATTTTTCATAGCTACTTCTTAAACTTTTTGGAATGAGAGGGATCAAGAGGTCAGCATGGATCACGTCTTGTGATTTTTTGTAGACAGTTTTCGTGATTTGTAGACATTTTTATGTCGAACATAATTGAATCATATCTGCGCAACGCAGAAAAACGGTTTGACTGCCTTTAGAAAAATGTTGTTTCGCAATTATTACTGAAAATAAGCAAAAAGTTACCGTGACTAAACAAAATAATAATGGTAATTAAGAAAATATCGAGGATTGGACTGGAAGTCCAGAATTTGATGGTTCAGTGTAATTATCCCTCACTTCTTTCGTCTGTACAAATTATGATTATAACTTTGAACTTTATATACATTCTTCATTATTACAGGACGATTTCCAGAAGATAAGAGCATGCTTCACGAATGTATGAAAAATAGTCAAGCATGCTTTATATTACTCTATCTGAAAAATTTTTTGATGAAACTTTATGGGTTCAGTGATGCGTAAGTAACTGCTATTATTGAATTTTTTCGCATATTCTCTTCTTCCCATGAAATTAGTAGTAATTGCTAATATATAGTTTCTCGTTTGATTGCTTTTTTTTTTTAAATTTTATTTCAATTTATTTTGCCATATGAACTATTCTTTTATAAATTTGGCGGATAATTAAAATGATGTACTGTTTTTATTTCTCTTTTCTATACGATTTTTTCAAATTTTTTTGCTTTTTTCAGAAAAGTACAAGAGTATAGTCCATCAGAAGCAGCCAAAGTTTATGAAAAAGCTGTTAGTAGTCGACGTAATATGTTGATGTTCAATCCGCATTCAGCGCTTCAAGAACTTCGTCCAGAAACAGCTCAGAAACGTGATACGGTTAATGGTCATATCGAAATGGCTAATCAAATTGTAGCTGTAAGTTCTTTTATAGCGATTTTTTTTTTAAACTTAAAATCGCAGAAATTTGGAATCTTTTCTTTTAAAAAGAAAAAAAATTTTGCATTTTTCAGTTCCGTAACATGTTGCTTTCGTTGGATCGTGATAATGGTGATGAGCATGATGGAACAGATGGTACGGGATTTATGGAAACAGCTATATCAAAAGACACTAATAGTACTATAATGGAAGATGAGGATCAAGATACGCATATGGCTGATAGTATTTCCGATACTACCAATCTTAATGAAGTTGATGCTAGATCTGCCTGAAGAAGTTCTTCAATTATACATTCATTCAGTCTCTTCGATTGGCGAGAAGTTTGCGAATTTTCGTCCATTATTATTTGCCTAAATCATGTTTATTATTTGATAGTTTTTTTTTTCTTTAAAATTATTCTCAGGAAGTATAGCGTGTACTTATCCACAAATTTTTATTTTTCGAAAATTCTTTTAAAGCAATCTGCTAACTTCATTTTTTCTTTAAAATTCCCTTATTGAATTTTGTTATTATTTGCCTGTTGTCTACATAAGATTGTGATTCATAATTCTTGAGGTTCATCTTTTCCCTAGTTTTATTGAGAAGTTAATATGGTCATTGGAATTATCTGAATTATCTAAGGCATTGTATATGAGATGCAATCATATATTTAAGGCTTTCAAAGTCTTTAATTGAACTAATTTAATGGATTTTTAAGGTTATAGGGAATAAAAATTTAAGTTTTTAAAATTAGATATTGAGAATTTTACGTGCTTCAACTCAGCAGGAGAATAAGATAAAAGGAGCTTTTGAGATGTATTTAACTACGGACAGACCAAAACTAATACCTTGAGACTTGTAAAATATTTGAGTGTCGTTTTTTTTTTTTGAATCGGGCATCTTAAAGTAACAGATAAGAATTCAAATGTCGTAATTGTGCACGTACCACTAGGCGAATTGTTTCCCCATATAAAACATAAATCTGAAATGGCAGAAAAATAGAAACTGCAGAATAGGTAATAAAGCATTTATCAAAGAAAAATAGAAGTGGCGCGGAACTGTAATTTATTGATCAAGATATATCGATGGCTGCTGCATTTTACATGATTTTTGACAACTAGGATGTTGCTCTGATATTGTGACGATAATAAACATGTATAAACTATGAACCGTTTGCATCTTCCACAATATTGAAAATTTCCGTAGATCACTATTTTTTAGATTCCGTTAAATCAGTGTATTTTAGATACTCATTTATGTTTATTCAAAAGATTTCTTAACTCCGTCTTTCCTTGTTTTATTTTTTGATGCCCGGTCGCTATTATCATTACTAAAATTTTTTTTCAACTCCCTCACTCTATCGTGTAATTCTCCCCTAATGTCCCACTTTTTAAATCTAAAAAGATTTCACATATCCTCATTTGGCATAAAAAACGAATCGATGAGATTAAACTTGCATCTTATGCACTTTGATGCACATATTGTCGTTTCATGAATCGGGCATTCCCCATTGTTTTAAATCATGCTGTGCTTAAACTGTTATTATTATTATTGTTACTGTAGAACAGCTCTCCCTCACAACAAATTTTTAGAAACATTTTGTCTTTTATTTATGTTCTAAAATTCCTTCTCTGTGTAAAGTGACAATCATTGTGAATGATAAAATTTGACATAATTATGAAATTATTGCTAGTTCCTTCTTTTTTTCATAGGTAAAACTAACCAAATGATGGTGGTCTGGAAAAATCGAGGACGTGGAATTAAGATATATAAATTTTTAATGTTCAAGTACAAGATTGCGCGAATACCAAGTATATTCATGATAAATAATTGTGGAAAACATAAAATCAACAAAAAAGAAAAATCAACTCATAACACCTATTACGTTATGTGATAAAACAAGCTTAATATGACCAAAGTTACAGTACTAAATAATCAAGTATTGGGTTCCAGTCTTACAGAAATTACCAACATTATTATTATAAACACCTAGAAGTGTAATTAGTTGATGTGAGGTGTGTGACAGGTCCCTTCATTCTCTAAGTATTCGATATGAACCACTTTTTAAAAACTTTTTAAACGAGAAAGATTTGGTTTTCTTATGCTCCTTTCTTCCCACTGATTACTTCCACTGACATCTTAAGCCTTATCAATTTTACACTTTAAAAAAAAATTTGCTTTTTCAATTGACGCAGATGTTTCGTAAAGATTAAGACCGATAATATAGCTGTTTACAACTTTAATTTTATCAAACTGACTTCTCTGCCTCTCTCTGTTTCTTTTTTCTTTCTTTCAATCCATTTTGCACTGAAGAATTTGATAGGGAAAAGGATTTTTGAGCAATTTAATGAAAAATTGTAATTGAGCAAAAGTTTGAAGAAAAAATGTTGAAAACCAATGAGATTAACGGAAATGGAAGGGGAATCCAGTGTACTCACATGCGAATACGAATTGAATTGGGTTAAATTCCTAAACCCAATTCAAGAATCTTTTCCTCAAAATGGTCTTTCTAATACGTTGATGAAAACAAACACTCTTTGTAGAAATATTAAAATTTAAATCGGCATTTCGTTACTTTTTACCATTCATTTCACTGCTAATAAATGAAATTATCACCTTTTACTTGCAAATTAGCTTTCGTTTGAAACTGGTACTGATTTCAGCCGGTTAATTCCTGCCACGAGTTCTCAGGGATAACCTTTTCCATCAGTACTTACTTTTCTTCCCTAATCTACTCCAAACTTCACTCTCGACATAAGAGTGCGAAAATTTAGGATTACCATGTCTCAAATAATTGGCAAACCAGACCGCTAACAGTTCCATATCGGTGTCCGAATCAGTTTGGTGATCAATTAACTGATCCGATCGCATTGACTCCAGCTATTTCGAAGTTCTATTCAAAGTTCATGCTTTTAAAATGCATTTAATTTATTATAGAACAACTTTGAACAGAAATGAAAAAATTGAAATGATAATCATAATTGCATCGTGAGAGGAGGTATGGAAAACACGTCGTTTTTGTTCTGAATTATATTATTAACTAAATTATTTAGAAAGTAACCCAGAGAAGTTATACGGTGCAGTCCGAACGCTTTTAAATTTTAAAAGTATACAGTGATACCGTTGGGAGATTTATGATTCCAATTAGGCATCAGTATCTTGGAATGCAGCAAATAATGATAAAATGAGAAGAGCAGTAGAGAGCAAAGGTCACTAAAACAAAACATGGGTCATGAAAAATGGATGGAATAAATTAATGAATTGATGTTTCTGCATAAAAAATGCATAAATGAGCAAATGTAATTAATATTAGAACGATTGAAATGGAGGATAAAGAAATAGTCATAAGTGAGCTATAAATGGCTATATTTTAAATGAAGAAAATAGGACGAAAAAGGAGATAATAGAAGATGAAAGAGTCAGGTAAATTTCGCTAGGTGATTTAGAAGACCTTTTAGTTTTTAAAGCATGAATTAGCTTGATGATGATCAAGAAAAGTTTTAACTTGCAAGTTCCCAGCGTTTAATTTAAATATAATAAGGTTTTTCTGTCTGGTCTAATTAATCGTAACAAGAGCATGAGCTACCCGTGCATACTTTAAGCCTAATGCATGCATGGCAGTAATCCTTAACAAAGATCGTCGTATCATTGCTGATAACCAAATGCTTGATGAGTGGCGCTGCTGTCCAACTTGTGTCTATTTGAGCCTCGTTCTCGTGATATATCAGATAGCTCACTTGGTGCTACCTCATACTGTTCCTCATCTTGTAATGATTTTCTGTCGTCTCCTACCTTCTCGTTACGCACGGGAAGTAAATACGGTTCTTGTAAGCCTTGATATTCCGAAGCCACTTTTAGTCTTGACTCTTGTTGAACATTCTCATCAATTATTTCCTGTTTGCTCTTCATCCTTTCTGTATGTGGTTGTCGACGAGACATATCGGCTATAACTACCTCAGTATCCTGACATACACATGTTCCAGGAGTTCCTAAACTTTCACATTACATGATATTTCTAGAGCTCTTTTCGTAATATTTTGGAATGCTTTCTCTCTTGACATTTCATTTTAGTTTCAAAACACCAATATTTCGAGTAAAGCTAAAATCAATCGGTATCGGCTTTTTATATGGAACAAACCTGATGGTCCTTGCTCTCCCCTAGGTCCTGGTGCACCAGGTGGTCCGATTGCACCGGGTGGTCCTGGTGGTCCTGGCCAACCCTTTTCACCTGGAGGTCCAGTATAGCCATCTTCACCATTTGATCCTGCAAAATCGTTAAGCCTTTCGTAATTTTTCGTCATTTCAAAACAAAGAAAAAATAATATTAGTTCGATGTATTCTTCCTAATGACAAATTCCTATTCAAAATAAACAAACCTGGATAACCGGGTGGTCCCCATGGTCCTGGATCACCTGGATCACCTGGAGGACCAGGAATAACATGTGCATGAGGAGTGAAACCTTTGTCACCAGGTGGTCCAGCAGGACCATCTGGACCAGCGGGACCTGGTGGTCCATCTTCACCAGGCTTACCACGCAATCCATCAGCACCTCAAAAAGAAATTTAGAAAAACAATTCTTATTCTCCAAATTTCCTATTTTCTTATTCTCTGTAAATGCTCAAATTGTATAAAATACATATTTTAACACAAATTATAAACATAACACAAATTGTAAAATATAACCCTAAATACCACTAAAAAATAGTGAAGTTACCGGGTTTCCCAGGTATGCCAGGATCTCCTGGATCACCTGGGAATCCAGGATGCCCAGGTACACCACGTGGACCTTGCGGGCAGGGAAGACACGGTGGTGGTTCGAATATTCTTTCTGGAATACAAGATGCATTCGGTGTGGCACCAGGCCTGCCAGGTGCGCCGTCTGGACCAGGACTTCCAGGAAGTCCTGGCAGGCCAGCATCACCTGGTGCTCCTCGTTCACCAGGTATACAGCATGCTAAAAAATGATGAGATATAGTTTTTCTCTCTAAAATAATTTCAATATCTATTTCCATTATTTTATCATAGTGATAATTTTTTATCAACAAACAATCTAAAAACTAAAACTATGGAGATTTGAAAAATTTTTGCTTATCCTTGTACATCAATTTCAATGCAAATCTTATGCATTTAAAGTTGACATTAAACGAGCAGACTTTTTTAAGTTTCTAAAGAGATGAATAAAAATAATAGGACAGAGACAGACCAGGACATTCCTGGAAAGAGACGTGTTCCGTGAAAAGCGTTGTTGGGTTGAAACCGCTGTAATGCGATACATCTCGCCTTGTTCGATTTGGATTCACTCTTTGTATCGTTGATAGCTCTTCCTCCAAATCGTGTGTCGCACTCTGTAAATATTTACTCTTTTTTTAAATTTTGATTAAATTTTCTTAATATTTGATTTAATATTTAAGTTAAGTGATTAATTCAATTCAAAATGTTATTTCCATTTCTTATAAGTACAAAAAAGAAATCTTATTTCTCAAATTTAGTAATTTCTACACTGAGATACAAATATTCTACAATTGCCAGGAAAATTAATGGAAAGAAGTGGTCAAGCAGAATTAATTACTTCAATCCTGAAGGTACGCGGTCCATTTACTATTTTCTTTTAGTCTATTTGATTACTTTAGCATATTTCATTGAATTTTCTCATTTGACACACTTAGAGGTAAATACAGCATTTTCTCATATCTGAACACTGAAACCGGAAGTTTCCAGTAACCAAGAGTTCCAACTGAATTTTTCCGAAGAAGATACTTTCAACTTGATGCAAACCTGACAGAAGTGCGACAAAAAATTGAATTAATGAAAACATTAAATCAATGATGACTATATCAAGTCTTATTCTCATTCATTCTCTGACTGGAAACTTCTAATTTTGTGCCTTTCATTAGTCGTAAAGTTCACTTTCAATCATTACTGTTTTTGCATTTCAGCAACACAGCATGTTACGAACTGTGTTGTTGTGTTGCTTTTTAGCTTCTATTTCTTTCGAAATCAGCTAATCATTAGCTTCCTTTAGAGTTATGTATTATCCTTGTTCTCGTAGACTGATAAGCTTTGGACAGTTTTGAGAAACGGAATGTGTTAACTATTTAATGGAATCAGTTTCAGATGTCTGTTGGAAATAAATTCATATATTTCATATATTTTTAAAATTTTATAGAAGAAACAAATAGGTGACTGATTTCAAAGTTGTATCAACGCGATTTCGATATTTTGATGGTTTCGTAAACTTTCTCTTGCGTCGCGAAAAAAAAAAGCTAAACATACTTCGCAGAAGGCGAAATCCTGTCTGGTGAATGTTCCCATGTTGTTGACAAAATTATATGCGGATGGCGCTACAAGACAAAGGGTTAACAAGCTGGAAATACTTAGGGTACTTGCGACAGAGATAATACATTTGAAGGCACGTTCACGACGAACTTCTACCACACTGCTATTCACCATGTTGCATTTGGTGTCACTCGAACTGCCAGACAGACGTCCCACATAGACAGTGTCACTTCTTGGTTTCATCTCCCTCTGCAGGGAGTTCGTGCTTCAACAGTCTTGGTCCTAGAAATTTCAATTTAAATTTTTTTTTGCAATTTCAAAAATATATCACTGATATTTCACGTCTAACTGAATGCATTGATATTAGTCAGTTTTGTCTCTAATGAAATTCAATTCAAGCATTTAAAAAGCTATGAGTGATGAACTATTGAAAGATCGAAAGGTAAAAATTGACAATTAGTAATTATAAGATTTTAGCAATACAATGAAATAATTGTTCGGTATTATACACACAATTTTATTTTTCTAACTAATAATGCATGAAATAATTTTGATGGTAATAGCCGATAAAAGGAAATTATGAACATGAAATTTTTTCTTAAAGAATAGGATATTCTTTCTTCTATTCAATTTTTTGATTTTGCAAGTATGAAATTAAAATGACTTTATTGAAAAAACTTTGTTTTACATTGCTCTTGATTCTGTTATAAAAATTAAAAAATTCAAAAAAAGGATTCATGAAGTTTGTGGCGATAGTGGAAAAGTAATGCTCAAAGTGAAATTTGTTTCAGCTAACAAATTGCTTTCAGTAACACAAGATACAACAATAGTTATTTATTTCTGTATCTCAGTTTTTAACAAGTTATGACCCATACATGCTAGCAATTGATGCTAGGGAATAAGGCAAGAAATGTTTTTTGTATTGAAATCATATTTTGAATTTAAATTATTCAAAATGGCATTGTTCAAAAAGCATAATTTGTTAAGGAAAAATTCCACGAATTAACAATAAATATTAAGAAATATTGTCCCACAAGAAAAAAGGTATCCTTTTTCTGAAGAAAGATCCGTTTCAGAAAAAGAACGATTGTTCGAATTTGTTACAAATCACTAACTACTACACCTGCCCACCTTCAATATGCGATCGCCTATTTAGTGGAATTACAGCATTTTCTATTTGGGTATTCTTTTTTTCTTTTCTGATTCTTTGCTAGAAATGCACCACATATCAGAAAATAGGAAAAACCTCCTACTTTTTGACATCCTAAGAAGATTGATTAATTTTGGAGAACGTAAATTCTTAAATGATCTCTTCATAGCTTCCTGTTACCCTATAATGCGACATCTATTCACCCTCTTATTATTCCTATTCAACGAAAAGAACGGTTACGGAAACTGTTTTACTTGAAAATTTGAAATAACAATTGTGTAGAATTGTTTAAAAACAAATTTATAGCTGTCAGACTAAATATTGTCATCGTATGCATAAATTTAAACTCTCAAAGATACAGAAATTGAAAAAAATGGAAGGAATGGATAAATTACTTATAACTGTTGAAGTTTGAAACTCAATCAATAATTTCAGTAAACTCGCAAAGTAACCCGTCAATACATGTGAACATAATGGATGGACTTTATTTACGAAATCCGACTTAAATAGTTCTCATATGAAAATTATACTGCAGATGAGTCATCCGGAAGCATAACAGTGTATATTTCCGGAATTGCCTGGCGATTTTGTGTTAAAAGAAGCAGAAATCTGTTTATGTTCAGCTTCGACCTAATTAGTAGATAACACAAAAAAAAAAAAACGAAACCGTTACTTGGAAGTTAAAGTTATCAACACCTAAACAACTTGAAGTTTTTCTAAAGTTTATTTTTTTAGTTTGAACTTCAATGTGCTGCTAATTTATTAGAGTCAAGTAAGCGATAAAAAGAGGACAAAAGTAGAATGTGACAGGTTCGAAATGAGGAACTAAAATTGCGGAATATGGATGCCGAGAACAGTTAGGCGAGAGTAGGAGACGAAGAACGGCCTAAAAGGAAAATGGATGCATGCAGGATGGATTGATGAGGCATTACTGTTTCCTTTGCTCTTGCGTCCATTTGCGCTGATGACCTATAAAGCAGTGGCAGTAATGTATCGTCATCCAATTCGGGTGTTATCTTATCCAAACTGATAGTCAGTCCCCTTCCTAAACTAAATCAAAGGGCCGATGAACTGTGTTTGTACAAATAACGACCCCTAAAACAAATCATTTGTCCTATCACATGACAACATCAAAAACTACTCCCCCAATTTCATTTCCCTTCCTCACATTTATTTTGAATTGTCAAGAAACATTGCGTAAACAAGAAACATTTATTAGCTATACCATAATGATTCATTAATCTAATGTCACTTAAAATACTCGTCAACAGTATCTGACTTTGAATTAATGCCATTATTCTCATTTGTCATTAATTAAATGATAGAATAACTCCTTACTAACAGAAAATTTTCAGCTTAATATTGTAAAAATAAATAGTTCCATGTTTTGAGTAAAATGTTAGCATATCACTCAGTTATTCTGGTAAAAATATTGATACTAAACATGCTACTTTATTAATCATTGGAAATGGTCTTAATATTTATCAATATTTACAAGTTCAATTAATATTATCAGTTTCGAGTAGATAATTCATGGATGGAATCCTTAACAAGCAACATTTCAAAGAGCGTAAATTTGAATTTTTGAAACAATTTTAGCACATGGCTAACATGCAAACGCATATTTTTAAGTCATTATGATTCGACTAATTGTATGTGAGTTTATGGAAAAAAAGAAAAGTAAAAAGTTCAAACATTAACAAGTGAATGGACATGATGGAGTGAATTTCAATTTTAGTTAATAATTTAATTAACAATTTTAATTAATGTAATAAATCAAAATATGCTCCCTCTTCTACATGAAAGAATGCACAGAAGGAGAAAGGTGATAATAATGTGGCAGTGATCAGCCCAGATGACCTTTACTTTGAATTAAACCATGCGATCACTGATAATGATTGAGCCCGTTGTACGATTATAATATTGTCATCATTCACTTATCATCTCTCAATGTATGCGACAATGTAGAAGGAATAGATGTACATAGCATTAGAAGAGAAAATTGATTCAGAAGATAAGACTTTATTTCTATGATGGATCAGTGTTCCAGTGACGAAATGAATTATCGCTTAATTATTTAATTAAACTCATTGTTTCTCTCAAATAATTTTATTTAAGTGTTGCTACTGTGACACTGAAATTATTTATGGTTTTGAAGTACTTGAAAGACAGTCTCGAATAGCTCTATAAATATTTAATAGGCTTTATAAAAATAGAAGGAAATAAGTGCAATTATAAAAGAAACTTTATTAATTTAAATTTTGGAAAATCAAAATTATTAAATTCTGCAAACACTTGCTGATCTCTGTATAACTTCTCCATCATACTTCATCTAATAATGCAGTACTAATTTAATAACTGCACTAGCAACTAATTTGATTAAAACTGATATTTTTGTAAACTATATGATTAGTTTAAAGTTTGCAAATTTTCCATCGAATCTGTCGCAAAACTCGAAATAATCTCGTGAATCTCCAGATAACTTACAAAATATATCAATAAAATTGTTTTAATCCATAATACTAAATTTCGTTTTAATTGAACATTAGAAATGTAAAACTGTTTCAAATTATACATCATGTACGTCATCATTATTTCAACACTCATCTTCCCATTGTACTTGAGCTTATCTTCTTGTCTCGACATTTTCATTTGTTAACAAAGGGTACGTACATTGTTTAATATGTTAAAAATTACTCCTTCGTTCCAAATCAAATTTGCTTGCAATGTCGAAATATTGTAAAGGTCTTCTAAACTGATAGCCATCCTTTGGGAAGCTACAATATTAAAACCTATCTCTTACTATATAAAGAGCAAAGATCATTTGATAGCTCCTTACTTAATAATAATGCTCTTGTTGCAAGTCAATGTCCACTACATAAGGACTTAAATCCTTTGTCTCAATCAGTTCTAACAGTTTTTTCCTTACCAATAAGCTACGATTCGGCTGCTCTTCCTCTCTCACAATTCAGTTCATTTCACCATCAATTTATTCGTTTATCCATTTTCTTCATCTCATTCGTCGATGTTTTACTAAATTATTAGTATTGTTGCTATAGTTTAATATCTATATATTGTGGGTGTTAGCAAATAAAATCGTTACAGCAGACCTATCATTCAATGCATTCATCTACACCAACTACAATAACAAACAAGGAAGGCCTTTGAGCATACGAAAGTTATATTCAGACTGAACCCCAACTTTCACAACAGAATCTACTAAAAATTATAATTTTATTTCATTTTTTGATAAAATCCCGTAAATGTTGAATTATTTTCTTTGTTATTGGTATGTGTAACGATGACAAGTTTCACTGCACACAGCATTTCTCATTGATGACATTTTCAATTACACGTCAGCCTGCGTGTTTGCAAAAATGTCTCTTCAATGACTGTTGACTTTACTGCTTTTTTTACACACTTCTTCTCTTGTCTTCCTCTGTCATAATTCATGTGCTTACTTTCTTTTAGTAGTCTTTTTTATGCTATTGACACGCTGATAACATCCAAAAAATTAATCACTTAAACGCAAGTAATTAATTACATAAACATACCATGCAGAAATCTGCGTGCAATTTTATTGCCGCACTGATTAGTACAGATTAGCCATCATGAAGTCCCTTATAACAATATTCATACTTTCTGCAAAATCATTTTGTAAAAAATTCATTTGAAATATACAATCACTCAGATAAACTTGCTGTAAAATGAATTTTTCGTATCACAGCTTTTATAAAACAATCTTAAAACAATCTTTTTCTAAAACAATCTCTTTATAAAACAATCTCGTTATTGTAATATGCTATTCGAACTGGGAAATAGGATTGTAAACCTGCAATATTCAAATAATTTTCGTGTTTCTATCATCAGATTTCACTATTGCAATTCATTTGTGCACACGTACGTTATACTTAATTTTTATGTAATTTAGATTGTGACGATGGCATCATCATCCAATATGAAAGATACTTTTTCGGATGAAAATTTACCCTATCATGTTGATATACTTTTAAGTAAAAAAATTTACAATCCTGGTGATACGATTCATGGTGAAGTGATCTTTACACTTGAAAAAAATCTATCTTGTGATTTAATCAATGTACAACTTTTCGGTTTAATTCGAGTTTTTTGGATAGATAAAAAGGCAGGTTTTTTGTGTCAATAATATTAATTAATCTGTGACAATTTCTGAGTGATCTACTTCTGCATGTTTGCTTATTTAATAAATTTTTCTTACTTTTTTATTCAGTCACTAACCTAATCAATTATCGGCGCTATGATTTATTGATTCCTAATTTTTAAGTTTTAAAATTAAATGCTTAGATAGGCAATGGTTGTTTCCGTCCTCTCCCTCGTGAACAAAAGAGAGTTATGATAGACGAAACAGCAATACTATGGTCCGAAGATAAAATAAATTGCAAAAAACCAACTCAGCCAACTGTTAGTTTTACTTAATTCAGAAGAAATTTCATCCTCAAGAAACTGTCTACTAAACATCGTATTTTCTTCACACATGCGAAATTTACATAGATATGACACAGATAATAATATAGGACTTTAATGTATATAGAATGCTTGAATTATATGACATGTATTAATCGAATATTTGAATTTCTATTAGCAAATATTTAAATAGGCCAGTATCAATGTGGCATATCAGACTCATTTTATAAGTTTAAGTTTCTCATTTCAAAATTTTGTATTATATACTTTAAAATTCACTTACTAATGGGAGTTTTTTTCAAACTGTAGCTTAATGATATTTCACGACTGTCAACAACAATCGCAATACGAGCAAACAAACACGAACGGAATGGAAATTTCCGCGGAATCGAAACTGGAAGTCATAAATTTAAATTCACATTCCAATTACCAAAAGAAGGCCTTTACACATCGTTTGATCTTGGAAATTGTGATGGACGTGTGCGATATTGCATCAATGCAAGTCTCTTTGAAGTTTAATTCATTTATTAAAATGCAAATTTTCAACAATATACTGCACTTATCCGAGTGCGATTCCATATTTTAGGTGCAATGCTTTTCTTATGGTTTGCTAATGCTTAAGCAAACATTGCTGTTTCCAATCGTATGTCCAGTTGATCCGTCCGAATGTCTAGATGCACTCAAAAACAGTTATAAGAGAAAAAGAGTGGAATTCAAGAAGTGAATCCTTATTTTACGATTTCTTTCAGTTGCTACAAAAATTCAGTTTAAATTTTCACCAGATAATATCAATTTCGCTTGTGAGTTATACTTGACTAATTTTTCATGCTAAAGGTCATAATGAAGTATGCCTTTCTAAATTCTTTTAGAGGTTGTTACCTTGATGTTGAACTATCAGTCTCAAAACGTTGGTTGGTTCCTGGCGAGGCAATACCTGTTCAAGTATATATTGATAACAGGTATTTAACTGATGTTTGGAATCTGTTGAAATTCCGAATGACAGGTTTTTAATTTAATTTTTGAAAATGGGCTATTTAATAGTTTTTTTTTTTGTCTGCAAAATGTTTAAAGAAAAATTTTGCATAGATCTGGCAAATCTATAAAATTTTCTCATTTATCGATACGACAGCATGTTTTCTGCATAGCCACACATCCGTTGAAATGTGCTAAAGAATGGTTCCAGGATACGCTTGGTAAATTCATTACTATCTTTTAACTTTTCTTGTTGCATTGTAGTGACCGATCGATACTTCAGTTCTTTCAGAAATCATTTGTCTTGTTTTTCATATTAATTCTATTTAACCATCTCACAGCACCCTGCTAATTTCCTATAATAGCACTTTCATAAAGTTGATAGCAGGTGTTGGCATGGATGCACATAAAATACCGAATGGATCAAAATATAAATATGTTCCAAATTTCAACGTACCAGCTTTGATACCCGGTTTCGAGATCAATGGATGTATGACCCTCGAGTATGACCTTAAACTGGACGTTGGCTTTGATAGGATTACAATGAGCAGTGACATGAAACATATCGTCTGTACCTTGACAGTCTGTTTTTTTTTTTGAACTTTCCATCTATTGCAATCCATTGCAATCAATTAGCGAATACTTCAAAACAACTGTTAGTTAAGTAGTAAATTAAATGATTCTCAAGCCTGATTAAGGCT
Organism: Wuchereria bancrofti; assembly: GCA_005281725.1. Classification (NCBI taxonomy): domain Eukaryota; kingdom Metazoa; phylum Nematoda; class Chromadorea; order Rhabditida; family Onchocercidae; genus Wuchereria; species Wuchereria bancrofti. The sequence continues at coordinate 6,259,942 of SSBO01000003.1, forward strand.
TTTTATGTGTAACATCTAGTTTCGCGTGATATCTAACACTTGCCATCATCTGCTTATTAATATTCTTAATGAAATATTCTCTTATCTAATTTTGAAAATTGTAGAATCCTTTAATAATTTTTTAAAAACAGCGAACCATTTAAAACTTGAGAGTAAACATGAATGTTTTATCCAGATACCAATTTTCATCGGGACAAGCTCCATAACAGACACAAATATTTTACAGAAATCTAAATTTCAAGAAGGTAATACTTTCAAATTTTCAAGTACCGAGGCCAAACAAAGATTTGTTTATGGGCATCAAGCAACAAAGTACTATTTTAATCAATTGTAGAAAAGAGAATTTTTAGAAGGTACGATTGCTCATATGAGATATGGAATGGAAAGATAAAAAAGGTTGAATTTTTTGAACTGAACTAACTAGAAATGAGTGTGATGATCAATTTTGCTTAGAATGAAATTTCCAATTCAATTTTTTATTTCCATCAACTTAAATGAGCTAAAACCAAAAACATTTTATAGCAGCTGTGTCACCGCCAAATTACTACGACATCTCACCACCATCTTATGACGAGTGTTTTTCAAAGAATCCAGTTGTCAACGAAACAGCAGACTAGTGGTAAGCATTATCAGCTTCTCCACTGATATCTATCAAATATGATATCTCGAAAATGTCCGAAAAAAGTTTAATCTCTCGTGACTGTTTCACAAAATGTTACATTCAGTGATAATTAGATTTCGTATTGTGAAGTGACCATAATAATCAGAATATTAACAACAATAGTATCCTCAAGAAAGTATTATTTCTATGCACGTTTCATCCCAAACTTATGAAAATTGTCTTGAAATAAGTAATAGCATGTAAATTTCGACATGAAATAAATTGTTTATCGATTAGTTACAGTTAATCAGAATATTAGCGACAATAGTATCTTCAAGGAAGTGCGCAATATTCCATTTTTTTGAAACAACTATCCTTATAAGATTGCAAGATACGCTGAAATTAGTGATATCATACGTTAATGAATTTTGATTCTGACAAACTGTGATAACTCATAAGAAGGCATGGGTCGTAATAATTCAAATAACTTCTGAAAATATTAATTTTAGTATCAAAATGAAATCGTCAAGATTTTAAGCAGAAAAATGTGCGTGTTTTAACATCAACTATTTTAATATTTCTAATTGGAGTTGAATATAATTTGTTATTAAACAAAAAAAATATTACCAAAAAATGAAAATAATTTAGAAAAATATCGCGGAAAGAGCTAAAAGTAAAAATGAGAAATAGCTAACGAATATTTTCACTGATATTTTGTTGAAACAACTTCGTAATTGATAGCTAGCAAAGAATTTTAATGTTGACAAGAAGAACGTGTTGATATTGGTCGTATCAAAGTGCGGCAGAGGAATTCTTGTTGGAATAAATGAAGAAACTGTCGTTGTCACATTAAATGAATTGTCAATAAACTAAAATTAAAAATAAGAACTAAAAAAGTGGTGATTAATGTACAATTACACCCATTTCAGTAACATTCCTTATAGAATTGATTAAATTTGACAGCTTGCTGACTTTACTTCCAATCCATTCATTTTGTTTGATGGTAAACTTCGAAAAATGTATGTTTTTCTTTTTTAAGCATTCGTAGTTTTCTTAGTTTCTTTTCGAGTCAAAAATACTTGCTTACTGAATAATTATTTTTCAATATCTTATTCATCTGATAATGAAAATAATGCATTTTGCTTTTTTTTATTAAAAAAAAATACTTTTTGATTAAGCTGTTGATAATTAAGTTATTAATGCAAATATAAGTTGAACCAACTATGAAGTTTCAAGGTTATTCAGAAAATTTGAAATTATAGCTTTCATAGTCTGATTCTAAATGTTTATATCGTAATTTCATGTCAAAAGTAAACTGATATTATCGGATTCATCGTACAAACAAGAAGAAATGTTCCGACTTTTACGGAACATTCTAGTGAGCTTTTATTTTTTATCCCATCTAATTGCATTATTAAATGGGAAAAGTTTTGATGCGAACAAATATTTGTACGACAACGATACCATTGAAGAAAGGTACGTTCTCCAGTTGTCTATTAAAATATATTATTAACAATTTTATAACTAGCTACGTTAAATACGTTTAAAATGTACGTTACAATGATTTGTGTGAATTATATTAAGCGAAGGATATGTAATAAAAACATACTAATATATATTATACATGCTATTTTCTATGTACTTTTTATTTGAAGCTTTCATGTTTACCATAATTTTTCCTACTATTTCATTACTTCCCTAACAATTTTGTTTCCAAAAAGTAGCAAATCTAGAATCACTTGAAGTGACCAGAAGCCACTGTGGAATAATGAAGTGACCGACAGCGATCCCAGAGACAACGTTATTGAAAGAAATGTTAATTTGTTTGCAAAAGGAAACGAATTTGATGCAAACAGTGATAATGAAAATAGTATAACGAAGCTGTTACGAAGCAATTTGATTGATACTGAAAATAATTCTAGTGATAATTTTACTGAAGGAACTGTTAATGAGGAAAGCGGAATAAGTGGTATCACTTATCTATTTGATTATATGATTGTATCTGTATCAAATCCTTTTCTATCCTACCCAAACCTTTTTACGACAATTATTGCTTGATTGAGTCAGAAAATTCTTGATTTCCCATTTATTTGAAAACATTTCAATTTATGGAATTTGTCAAACTATAATTCTTTTTAGTAGTTTGGAAATATTCAGAAAGTCAATCTAAATCTACTTGTCTTTTACTAATTCTATCGTTATGATGCAGAGTTTAAGTAGTAGACTTTAAAAATAATATCTTTGAGCAAATTCATCTTATCTACTAATTACTTCTTTAAAGGAACACTTTCTTCTCTCGACCGTGACAATTCCATTGAGAGTGAGAAAAACATTTCTGAAATTTATGACTACGATAGCACTGGTACTAAACTACCCATTTTATGGATAAATACAACTTACCAAGTAAGTTTTCGTGCAAGAATATCGTAAGTAACAGACATGCATATGAACACTCCGTGTCGATTAATCCTTTATTGCTGAAGGCTTACGATATTGGTTTAAATGTAACTACGATGGTTGAATGTGCTGTGTGGAATGTGTCGATGCTAATCAATATCACTGATACATCAGAGGTAAGTTCGGATTGTTTATACTCAAGAATTCTTTTCTTTCTTTCTAATTTTTCAGTTCCTTCTTTGAAATGCTTCTGAAATGCAATATTTTGAAATATTTCAGAATCAAATGAATGCTACTGACAGCGATCCAAGCTGGACGATAAGTGGTATAGAAATTGTAAACACAAAAGAACGTCTCGAAGAACTAAAATTAGATACAAATTTACTTGATCAATATCGGGTCTGAATTATTTTACTATAAAACTTCAGAATAAGTGGGTACACTAATAACTTTAATTTAAATACTAAATAGTTTTGCACTGTTAGTTAGTAGTTAGAAGAACCAATCATTTAATAAAGCATTCCGATTCATTCGAAAACTATTACTAATAACACATTATTTAAAAAATCTTTCAAGAAAATTATTATTGTCTTCGAAGAAATTTGTAAAAATTATCCACGAGAATTATGGTTTTCAACAGTTGAAGATGCGCGACAACTGGGAATAACAAAAACAGATTCATTTATCTGCGACCCATTCAAGGTATTCTTTACCATTGGAAATTGATATTTATGGTTAAGAGACGTTAATAAGCAATAGTTTCTGTCAAAAATTTTTGAAATTTGTTTTGATAAGTCGGAAGAAATGCACGAAAACTGTTTTCCTGTTTGCTGCTTTGAAACATCAATACCTTCTCATTTTATCAAGCAATAAATCAAAACTGCTTACTGATATTCTAATTTATTAGTAAAAGCAATTTGATTCAATTCGTTGCAGGATGAATTGCATCCCAGTGAGGAGAAGTTGCAGCAATTTGAACAACTTTTGAATGAAATTGTGCAGAATTCCACTAGTACCTTAAACGGTATGTTTCATATTCGTGATCAATTTCAGGACTTGTCTTCCGGATAACAATTCACTGAAGCAGTTAGCTGTCAGAAAGAAAATAGAATTTCGGATTAATAAAGATGGGAACTTTTTGAAGAAAGACAGAAGACTTTTCAAATTAATATTTTTAAAAATAAAATTAATATTGTTAATTTATTGCAACATCAGCTAGATATTTCCAGAATTGTCTACGATACCTAACGACAATATAACGTTTGAAACCGTTACACCGATCACTTTATCGAAGAATAAAAGGTAATAACTGATGTAAGATTGATAGCAAATGGGCTACTGAACTGAAGGTTCAGATTTGAATTTTTTTGTACATATCTTGAACATAAAGACGAAATATAGTTGCTGAAAATTACGGTATAGTACGAGTTCACTGCAGTACAGAAAAAGAATATCGTAAACGCAGCTTGGTTCGATATCTCAGGAAGGCTTCTAAGGAAGACAGTGGTAATGATGAAAGCGACGAAATTTTGAATTTAGCGTCTGTCGACAGTAAGGATGACTCACTATATTTGGATAAGGTTTTCATTTTTCTGAATTCACACTGACATTCTTCAGTAAATAAATCTAGTGTTTGAAAACTGAGGATGGAATTTGTTCTCATTCATTCGTTTGTTTTAGGATTCATGGACTGATACTCAAGAGGATTCTGACGAAGTAATTAAGAAAGAAACTCCAGCTGCCAGTGATGATCATAAGGGTTTAAAAGCGCCAGTTGTAATCAAAATAGATGCCGGTCAACAGCAGTAAATCCTTTTTAATTTAAGTTAGAGTAATCATAACTTTTACACAACTTGATAAGATGTCGTGAAATGGGGTCTGGTTCGAGTAGATTGTAGAGTCGAATAGTTTGTGGAGAAGTAGACGTTTGATAAATCTTTATTTTATTGGGATTAAAGGTTATCGTTGATCATACTTATTTATACTTATTGAACAATACTAGAAAGATTGAGGATGTAGTTGTAGGAGGGCAGTGAATGCCAGATTGTTATCCAGAAAACCTCACCTTGACAAAGGTAAACATTAGCAATCATTAGCTCATAAAAGGATGTCAGCTAAACGAAAACCTTGTCAAATTCGAATATAATTTACAGTTAATAAGGAACCGGCAAACAACAGAAGAGGTTAACTAAACAAGGAACTAATAATTGTAAACAGCTGGGGACCAATTCCAACACATATTTTTTGTTAACAAACAATACAAATAAATAGCGATGCAAATATGCTCAGATATATGGAAGATGAATATTAGATAAATGATTCCTTATGTGACACTGGAACATTTGTCCAAGAAATGTTCAAACAGTGCAATCTTTAATTCTATAGATTTTAAATAATTTTATTTCTGCATTTTGCAATTCGGTTTTTCTGATATAAGGTAGTAGCGTTTGGATAGTTTGTTTGTTAGAAACTTAAGTAAGCGAGGAAGTATTTCCGAGTTGACCGAAACAGATTCACAGTTACCGGCAGTGGTGGATAGAACGAGTAATTCCATTGTTAGTAATATGAGAGACAATTATTGATAGGAAAGTTTTGTTACTTTAAGAGATTGCATTACTTTCAATTACAAAATGACCTCATTGCAGAGCTCGACTGATTATAAATAAGTGGGAAGCAGTTAAAGCATTACATCTAAGCATAGCAAAACACGTATTTGAACGACACCAACTTATTGGTTTATTCCTTGATGGCATTTGCGCTGATTTCGTGCCAAGCGCTGTTGATGAGTTCAATGCAACCGAGTTTGAAGGTTATGCTTTGCCTCATTTTGGGTAGAAATTGTACTAGGTGAAATTTTTTTGTGAAGTGTGAATAAATAAAACTATGCTTGGAAGTCTAAGTTATCTTTTCTTGATTCTAATTACTATCTTCTTTATTAGTAGAATTGCAGGAGTGGATATTGAAGGTCCGATAGGATTGAATATAACAACGTTATCATTATCTGGTGTTAATTTAACGGAATTAGCTGAGAAGTTACGGAACGATACTGAAGTCGATATAATACTTAATAGAACAATGTCCGAGAATGGGTATATTCATATTTATTCAAGATTTTACAATGACTTTATCAGACCTAAAATCTGTTTGGCTTTTATAACATAATGTACTCAGGTAATTAGGCTATTCTTTATTAAAACCATCACGCTAGAGAAAATGAAAGCCTGTATTAGTTAAACAGCTAACTTTAGATTCAGGTTCTTTGTTAACTTTTGATGTTATCTTGAAGATGGAATACCTGTTGGAAGTGCTGAAGTAATAAAAACTATCGAAATTGTTAAAGATTGTCATATTTCTGGTAGTTAACATCAGAGAGTTTGTAAATATACCGTATTAGAATAATTAAAATTAGACCTTAATTAAAAGACATCCAACTTTCTTTAAAAAGCGTAAATGAAGCAATACAAACTGCTTTTTGAATCATCCACTTTACAAATTTCAGAACCCTTGGCGGTTCATTCATTTTACCAGTTCTTCAAAAGAACAAATATGATCCATTTTCGGCACCTATTGTTTTTCAAGGTAGTGCGGTGGTTGTTCGTTTCGGAATTTATATTGAGTCGATGAGTAATTTTCAAACTTCTACTATGGTATCATTTAATTTGGTTTTCTACACAAAAAATAAAAATGTTTTATTGATAAACGCAACTTACTTTGAAGAATCAATGAATGCTGCTCGAATGAAACTTTCAACTTAAAATTTTGTGGGTTGTTTGAGTTTCAATCTAAAAATTCATTACTTTTATTAGACGTTTGCAATCTAATTGCAGGATTATGATATGGATATCTTCTTGATGATGGCTTGGCGTGATGCACGACTGGTAAATCCATATGAGAAAGCTATTCTTGTTAAAGAGGAAGAAATTTTGGAGAAAATTTGGCGGCCTGATCCATTTTTTGCTAATGCTAAGGAAGCTTCTTTCCATGAAGTTACTTTTCTGAATTTTTTGATGCGAATTTATAACGACGGCTTAGTGCTCTATGAGACAAGGTTTGCCTTTCTGGAGCTTCATTACAGTTTTATTTTATCATATCATTACTTAGATTGCATCATTCCTATCATTCAAAGTACACATGTGTAACTAACTTATAGAAATACTGTTGGTTGAACAAAGAAGTCATTTCCTTTTTATTTTCAGAATTAAACTAAAGCCATCATGCAATCTTGTACTCTGTAAATATCCGCACGATAGGCAAACATGTGAATTGAAAATTAAATCTTGTAAGTGTGTTGAAACCATCTTTGTAAAAGGTAAATAAAAAATTCAAGCGAGAAAGCCAAGAATTATTTTTGCATTCAAGTGGAATTCTAGCTAGACGTTGATCAGTAATATTGTGAAAGTATGGCATAATTTTAGTTGCATATCCTATAAAAACTGTACGATTTGAATGGTTTTCAAATAAACGTGATGCAATTGACAAGAATCCAGATGTTACGCTGCCTGAGCTCTATATTCACCGTTATGAACCTACGTATTGCGAAAGAACCAGAAAATCAGGTATTTCAAATAAACTATCTGAACAAGTTTCCGTGATAATTAAATCTAAATGTTTTATTGGCTTTGCAAAATCTCTTTAAAGACAAAAATTTGAAGAATTCATCAAGATTTCTCGTGAATTCTTCAAAACTTAAAGTCACCAAGCAGTGAATGAAATATTATGGTATTTATGGGATATTATGGTAGTAAAATACTAGCAACTGAAGGCGAAAAATTATCAAGTAACTCAGTCTTTAAATGAAATAACTCAACTAACTTGACTACTTTTTTTAGCCTTATAAAGGTCACTGTTGTCCCTTCTTAATAATTTCATTTTATTTGTATAGTTTGTCCTTCATTAGGAGCCTCTATTTCTTAATTTTCATTTCCACGCAATTCATCGTATTTTCAGGTCATTTTTCCTGTTTGAAGGCAATTTTTCGATTAAAACGCGATGTTGGTTTTCACATTGCTCAAACTTATATACCAACTTCACTGGCATTGATGTTTTCATGGGTACTGTTGCTATTGTTTGATGAAGTATTTGGAATCACTGTCAGTTCATAAAACAAACTTTAAATCTGATAGGTTGGTGTATGGCTTCCCGAAGAATTTATGGAGGGACGTATTGGTGTGGCAATCACTGTACTCCTAACGTTATCGACGGAATCAGCCGGTGCTCGTGAACATCTTCCGAGCGTTTCTTACATGAAGGTTGCTTTATTTGCTAAAAGTGGTTGAGAGAAATTTCTTCAAAATTAGAAATTCTCTCCTCCTTGCAACAAAATGCTTTTTTCAGGCAATCGATTTATGGTTTGGCTTCATCACAGCTTTTGTGTTTATCACGCTTCTCCAAACGCTTATTGTTATTGCATTGGATAAACGAGCCAAGCAGTTGGTCAGTTACTGGATAGTTTGAATTGATCTTGTCATCTTGCAATCATTACCAACCACAAATCACGTAAATTCCTTTTATGATCTTACAGTAAGCTTATGTTTAGAGGAAGTCAGCAGCGAAGAAGAAAAGTGAATTAACGGAACAATCGCGGGAGCTTATGTTGGCTAGAGCTGAACAGTACCACAAACGTGGCAGGTCAGCGAACAATTATATAGTCACTTTAACTTTCCATTAGTCAATCGAAAAACAAACTTCTTTCCTGCTTTTCACATCTGTATTCTTCAATACAGCCGTAATTCAACTTCCGCACCAAAGTTTTGTTTCTAGGTATTTGGATAATTTTTGTCGTTTATTCTATCCACTAGGATTTTTGATATTTCTAATCGCATATTACTTCGTGTTTACTGAAGGACGACAAAACGATTGCGTTGTAACTGGCCGACAAACTTGATAGCTTGTATTTCTAAAATATATTTAGATTTAAATATGATAAGGACGCAAGATTATACGGCACGCATATATCTGTACTATATGCTAAAAATAGAGTATTAACAAAATTATCAGTTGCTTCATTCTAATAACATAATGCACATGTCATGGACTGAGAATGAAATAAAAAGGTAATTGAAAAAAAAAAAACACTTAAAAAAACGTTCACAATATCCATTCAAAAATTTCTTATTTTCCTCTCAGTTACAGATTTTATTTTGAGCTCTTTTGCTTCTTACTGCATGACCAAAGTTTGCTACTTATATTTTAGGTAGTTAAGACATGAGATAAACTCAATGAACAAAGAATAACTTTTTGATTGTTAAAAGTTATTTTTGTATGACCAAAAATTTGTTATCCTCAACTGTTTCAAACTCAGTTTCGCTGTCAGCATTCCTTTGTTCGTGCAACAGTGAATTTGGTGTATTTGGTGGTTGAGCAACCTGAGAATTGAGCAACTTGGTCAAATACAATTTCTTCAAATATTTCAGTGATCTGTTTGGGAAAAATAATGTTTGCTACAAGAAATTGAAATGTAAGGCTTAGCAATTCATTTTTTCTTTTTTGCTAATTCGGTAAAACTCCGTTTGATTATATACCTACCTCACATCCATTAATTCGTTGTTCCATATCTAAACGATTAGGAAGTGTACGGTGTGACAGCTTTAGTGTTGGTGCCTCAGTAAGAAGTGTAGAATCAATCATGTCTGGACCCATGACCGATGCATAGTCATTCTGTAATTCGAATCTTTAGAAATGAAAAAAAAAACATGAGAAATGATATGTAGTCAAATTTCTGAACAAAACATTAGGAACTAAAGCTTATCATGGCATGAGTGGAGCCATGTTACATGAACAATATGACATCTATATGACCGTTGAGCTGCCGCAAAAACTTTTTCGCTGCTCGCTTGAAGTGATCGTTGAATGAGGCCAAGACTGATCAAATATAGCTTTTCCACCAAGTGTATTTCGTACACTAGTACGAGATAGATGTGCTGGTGCTGGTGAACCAACATAGGTCACCTCGGTAGTAACTTCAGCACCGGCCTTACCCAAAGAAGAATCCGATTTGTTTTTGTTACGAACAGAAAGTATTGAATCTGAAACGGAAGAAATTTCTCAAACAAGAAATTGGTTAATATAATTCTGAAAGAATCTGAAAGATGTAAAATACTGACTCTAAACAATGTACATCACGACTTAGTTACTTTTATACATTTTTTTTCATAAATTTATTGTTGCAATAAAAAGTATCGAAAATATGTCGTTTCAAGTTTTCTAGAATAAAATTACTGGAGTTTTTTAAAAACAACACAACCTTCAAAAATATAATAGCACTTCTCCGTAAATGTAAGTTTATTAACAACGTGTCTAATATGCCCCTCTGCTAAGAGCTTTGATGCATAAATACGCGCTGCTTTACGATCCGTAATACCGTGTACGTGTTCCATCAACCAATCAACAAGGTCACAGCCTTAAATCAGTGTTACAACTATATGTTAGATGAGACAGCACTAAATATCTTCTACAGGAAAATCATACCAATGAAAGACATCGGCACAGGAATTTTCAGCCATTTTCGATTCTTTATTTGCAGCCCTGAACTAGGTAAAGCCATATACTTTAGAATGATCACCGGATCCATATCTACATTCAGATTAACCAGTTGCTGTTCTGTAACTTGTGCAGTAAAACAAGCAAAAAATCAACAATGCTGCTGGCACATACAATGCAAGACAACGTCCAGCACTTTGTAACCGACTGGGTATGGGTTCCCGAAAAAAGCTTACAAAGTCAGTTTAACTCGTTGTTTTTAATCTGTTTGTTAACCAGCTTATCAGTATTTTCAAGAAAATTAAAAATAAATTTAACGTAGCATAAGAATCGTTTTTCGTTTGTTTTCAAACATAATGTCATAAAATATTTACAAACCATTTTCTTCATTTTCTCGTCGTCTTGCAATATCCTCGATATTCAACGAAATATTTAAGTCAGGTGGATTCAATTGTTTCAATTTCACACAATTCTGATTGCTTGGAGTATGTCCGTTTCGTCGCTCTGCATAAGCACCTTCTAGATCAGTTTCAGCTTCCTCAGCGACAAGCGTAGCGTCACCATCATTGACCGAAACCATCTCCTCAAGACCTTTTGGTGGTCGCACGATATTGTGTCTGAACATCCATTTCAGAATGACAATAAAGTTGCATTACAACATTACATAAAGAAACATCACTTTAATTTTATTTCATTTCAAAAAATAAAAATGTGAGTCAACGATAAGCATTAAGATAATTTTGTGTATTAAGAAAAAAAGATTTACTTAGTGCTCTCCACCCAAAGTGATATATCTATAGGCATCGTTTCTGAAGCAATCCCTGAGAGTATATCTGCTCGCTTATCTGAATTATTGCACGTTCTTTTAGCAACATAAAGTGTGATTGGCCTGAAATAGTATAGCTAAATAAAGTATCAGCAAAATGATGCATTTCGAATATTCGATAAAAGATGTTTGAGAAAACAAATGAGGAAAGATAAAAACTAAAACAGCTAACTTTCGACTAGCTGCTGCTTTACGCAGTAAATCAACCGCTTCAACGTCGCTTAAATTTTCGAATGAACTTCGATTCACCTGCACAATTTGATCACCAACTTCAATTCGACCATCCAAATCAACTATTCCACCTATGACAGTAATGAGTGAAGTTTTATGTAGGGAACATGAGTTTCAACTTTCTTCAATATCCCAAAAATAATTTAGAAAACAGATAAAATAATAATAAAATACTAACCACCGTGAACATCACTAACAAAAATGCCACCATCGTGACTTAGTACAGAAATTCCCAAGAAAACTCCATTTTTCATAGGTAACGTTATAACATCGATTCGAGGAAGTGAAAGAGAAGTCATGCTGAAGAATAATATTTATACAACAAGGTAAACTAAATGTGCCCCAAAACACAAAACTATTGAGAATAAACGAGATTATCGGTTGAAAATCGGTCAGAGATTTTCCATTTCAGCTTCCAAAATCAATTTCATATGTATACCTGCTTTCAGTTACTGAAGAAATTGTGCTTGGTACATAAGCTTTTCGATATCTTTCTTTGCGGGGACGTCTTTGACGGCGAGGACACTGAAGTACCCCACTGGGACTAGCAAGCGGTGAAGGAGGAAAGACTGGTGCACAAGCACCAGGATGTTTCAAATATCTGTAACAAAAAAAATCAAACGACAATAACTAAGCTGTTTGATGTTATTTTAAAATAAGTCACAAAACTACCTTGAATTCACATCTTCTAGATGGTATGGATCTTCTGAATTTGATGCATACAATTCTGCCAAACCTTCACCAGCCCTTTCTGAAATTATTGCTTATTTTCAAACCCAACAAACAAGCAAATAGGATTCCAGAAGTTCTTACGATTACTAAGTATAAGAAAAAATCACGAATTTGACCTCATAATCTTTTCTCTAAAACATTCTTCATGATCTACAACATACCGCAAAAGTAGTAATTATCAAAAGTGAGAAAATCAGCGATTCACATTTGCGAAATTATTAAAGTTTCAAATACCCTGGCTGATGCTATTTCACATCCCGGATAGACACAATTTAAAAGACTGAAATGATTCATTTCATGTTCCACTGAATTGTAGCGCAAATTCCAACACAATGGAAGAACTTTTGCGACACCAACGATTAAACTTACTTAAAGAAATATAATCTGCGTCAGCAAAACCAATCCTTCCCTGTTTTTAAGTGGTTTCTCTCAAGTTAATTTAAGTTAATTCTCTTAAGTTCACTCTTAAGTTAGTCACTACTGTCAGTACTCGCAATTTCAGTGAAATGAAAAAAAGTAAGGTTTTACCTACAGTTCATATTACAAAAGTTACTTACTACTAATCACTGTCGACAAACTGCTTGCCGTGATACTGTTTTCATCACTTTTGTTCCGATGTATACGCAACAAATCGCGATTTTCACTAGCTAGATCATGCAAAGACCTTCGTTTTCTCAAATTGAAATCCTTAAAATTTAAAATGACTGTGATTCAAGTAACAGTTTTCAGAACTAGCTCAATCGTAATTTCATATCTTTTTTCCGAAGTTTCCGAAACCTGACAAAAGCAAATTATTCGTTAAAAACGCTATTATAGTATATCACCTTCAACTTAGCACCAGTGAGCTGTCCTTTGTTTGTTTTGTTAGATACTCTTGGTAATGTTCCTGAACAGTAAACGTTATCGAATGAGGAAAGAAGAACCAATTCGATGAGCCCATTTGCTGATTTAACCAACTTCGTCGAGTCATCTCGGATTTCTACTTTCACTTCGCTAAATAAATTATATATTTATCTCAAATATATGGAAAATATAGAGGGAAAGAAATACACATTTAAATGGAAATTTCAGATATGTTTCATACAAACTTCGAAACTCTGCCTAAAATAAAGTGTTTTATAGAACTGTATCAAAAATGATATTCGAAACAATAACCATCCAACTGCTTCGTCCAGCTGTTTGCAAAAATACTTGTACCCTTTCTTGCTAAAAACTTTCTTAAAATCACCAAGCGTAATGGCATCATCTGCAACGGGCACTACAGATAAATATGGAGTACTGTCGTCCAAATAATAATACACCTAAAAGATAGATTATTAAACCCCATTTTTGAGAAATACATCTGCCATTCCGCGTGGAATAATTAAACAACCTGCATAAAGTGATAAAAATGCCAACTGACGAATGAAAATAAAATAAAGAAAAAGTGCAGATGAGATAAAGCTTCAAATTTAGCTGAAGTAATCGACAATTATGAGTTAAACAAGTATTAAGACATGCAAACTTCTGTATCAGGAAAGTAGAGTTAAAATTAACAAATACGTAATAAAATTCTATCATGATGACAGCATTCTCTTGATTTGATACATCCTGCTATTTTCTAAGTCGACTTCAGTTGCTATGTGATCAATGCGCAATTAACAGAAGTCATAAATGAATGCAAACCTTAGTGGATGTAGTAGTAGCTTCCTCCCGCATCACTTCATTAATTCTGAAAGAATAATGATTATTCCACAAAAATAAGCATGATAAAAACGGTTTAAACATTTCAAATTTCTTCCATAAAATCCTTGTGACTCCATGTACTTTCATGGCTTAAGCCTTATTAGGAAATTAAAGTTCAGCCAACTGAAATTATCCATAACCCCCTTACAGTCGTCCCTGAGAAAGGAAAAGAAAAAGAGCAAGGGGAAAACACCTTTTTGTTCTTCAAACACACATTAACTGTCCTTGACCTGAACCACAGTACGTCAAGTACGGTTTTTTTCCTGTCACAGAAAAAACAGAGGCTGAAGCAAAGGATTTACACCTAAATGAAGCTCGTCTGACGAAGTTCATGAGGGTCATCAATGTTACTACATGAATAATCGATACATTTTTACTGTTTGAAAATGAAGTGGAACATCAATTGGATTCAAAACCACCATTGAGATTTCAGCTTTAAATATTATCGGAATGACAACGATTTTAGGATTAATTTAAATTTCGTAGAAAAGAAAAAAGGCAGATACTCAAACTGTATTTATTTCACTTATTATGTAAACAAAGAATATCGCATCATTCAGTCGCTTCTGCTTCTGAAAAACAGAACTGTAGGATGAGGTAGGGGAGAAACGATAATTTCTTGCATATCCCTTATCCTCATCACCACATAAATCATTCTCCGTCCGAAAGGTCAGATAGAGTAGTTTTTTGTAAGACATTTATATTAGTTGTAATTTATTGGAAACACCATCAACAACCAATGTTGCTGAGCTCTCAGTAGAATGCTTCCTCATCTTTCCCCGCATTCATAAGCTTTCTGCTCTTCAATATTTCCAAAGAGTGAGGAAAAGTCCACGTAGTGACATTCCTGTCTGTTCAGGGAATAATTACTACCAGGCCCTAAGTTCACTGGTAAGCAAATCATATTTAAGGAAGCACAATTATCCCAACCCAACAAAGGACCCCAATTTCCCTAACATGAAAAATCTCGCTGTAATCAGACCATGAGATCATATATCTAATGTGGCAGCGATTTGCAATCACTACATCTCATGTACTCATTATTTCGCAAATTTTTGTTTTTGACAAAGCCTTTTGCCGATCAGTGATATTTTTCTGTTACCTGCAGTTTTCCAGTGCTTTACACGACATCGACGAGTTCTTCTATTGCTTTGGAGTCAGTTATACCGACGAAAACTTTTACAAGTGCATCCATCAATTTTCATGTTCAATTTAGCAAATTGCGTTGTATTTTGCTAAATTGAAATATTATTTCATATGACTAAGTCATATAAAAAAAAATTCATTAAATTTATGTAAAAGTTCTCAAATTTCTCTGTTCTTAATTGTCAGCTACTTTCACTTATTTTTACGTGAAATATTTCAGATATGAACTGAGTTTATTAATAGCTTTTCGTAATTTGAATGAGTTTTAATTTCAAATAAATGTAAATACAAAGAAAGAACTAGTATGGATCACATTAAGTTGCAAGCTTTCATTTTGAACTCCTTCTTATGCTTAAATTTCGGATCGTTTGAAGTACTTTTTATGCAGTTATATAATGATTTCACACTGCGCTGAAACAAAATTCCACGATTTTCGCTTTTTCACAACATCATTTTATTTGACAGCAGTTGTTGAGGTGATGATGATGTAGAATGAATTATTGTGTGATGTCACCATGTTGGCATCATACCTTATCGAAGATGGAAACATCCATTTGTATAAGGTGACTACTACAAAAATTGAAATCATGTTGAAACATCATTTCATGCATTCCGCCACTACATGTACATACTTCAGAATCGTCCAATCCGCATAAGATGATCGGCTTTCCGGGAAACATATTCATAAATTCAGGGATCCACTGTAAAAGGAAAAAACTAGCTTTTATGATTTTCTGACATGCCTTTAACTAACTTAGAACTTAAAATTTAAAACTTACGTGCAAGTGAAGTTAGAACAAAATTAAGGTAAGAATGAAAAGTTGTAAAAGTAGTGGTAGTCACGGTTGAGTTTGTAAGCAAAAATTTTATGAAATAAAAATTTTTAAAGAATTTTCTTGTTGAAGTTGCAACAATTGTGATGATTTCAACTTTTTCGATGACATTCCGATAGGTTTGTCCAGTTGTGATCGAATAGCATGCTACACAGCAATCGATGCTTTCGGTGCACTGTTTGCAAAACATTTCAAAATTATGCAAATCAACAAAAAGCCACATCTGCATCTCACGTCCATCTTGTGTTATTGTTGTACAACACTCGGCATCCTGTACATCATTCCAATTCATAAATACTTGCAGAGAATGGGATTTGTTTGAAGGAATTTAATTTTGCCAATCCACTTCTTAGTAAGCTAATACCACTGGATATATATATATTAGGCAAAAAAGGGAGACAAGTTTTTCAGTATAAAATTTCATTTACATCTTAATCTAATGGTTAAGTTTTTCAATCATTTGTCTACTCAATCGTCTCTTTGAAATCAAGAATAGACGATAAAGGTGTTCCTAAATATTGAATATCCTAGACTGGATCCCTTTTTTATGAAATTAATATCAGAGATGACGAAGACATTGATTATGATTGAAATTTCAAGAAATACTTGCAGAGAATGGGATTTCTTTGAAGGAATTTAATTTTGCCAATTCACTTCTTAGCAAGCTAACACCACTGGAATAGTCACCAAGCATTACTATTCGATGCGGAATTACTTGCATTTGCATTCCTTCACCACCTCTTACTGTCAATGGTTGATATCGTCCTTTACGTCTGCCAAACAACAATGAAGATTCTGAAGTGTAGGAAGCGAATGAATGAATGAATTAATGAATGAATGAATGAATGAATGAATGAATGAGTTTAGCTAAATTTAATGAGAAAATTATTCCGTCGACTGCGAAACAAATGCTTTGATAGAAAGATAACAAACTTGGCCAATAAAACATAAGAAAATTGTTACTTAGACATTTATGTTTTGATGAAAATCTTACTTAGGCTATAAATGGATTATGTAATTCAAAGTAATAATAAAGATGCATGGATTGAAACAGTTGAAAATGGCATTAAAAATGTGGTATAAGAAAGTTGTTCCAATAATGAATTTTATTAAATAATTTAAAATGCTTGAAATTTTACTAATTCTACTTACTAGTTCCTTTATAATTCTCACTCCCTATATCTCTTGCTATTGATCATTTCATTAAAATCGTTTAATTTCCAATCTTAGCAGAAAAAGGCATTACCTGACCATAGTGATGGTGTTGCGAATTGTACAGTGACAGATGACGAAGTACCGTTCTGCCGAGAATCCGAAGTTCGTCCACATTTCTTCATTGTTATATATCCACCTGTTGTCAGTCACACAGCCATTAACAATCAGATATAAGCGAATAAGTTTCATTCTTTAGTTAAGAAGTTTTATAATACCTGAACTGTCATGCACATATCACAAGATAATTAATATACATTCTAGGAATATGTAAATATTTAATTATTTATAATTGCTGGAGTAAACACAGGGCAATTCATGTCCCCAACATTCTTTTCCATTTCACTGAAACTTTAAACTCTGTTGCGAACAACTCTTCTGAAGAATTTTATTTCTACATCTTCTACTACCTATAAGATTCCATTAAGTTGTTCTACTCCATTTCGTTGTCGAGAATAACAAGTTCATTATCATTTCAAGTTCAACATAATGCTTCATATTATAACAAAAAGATATACAAAAAAAGTAAAGGAATATATTTAAAACTGAATCAAATAAAGAAGTAAACTTTTTGTATACTACGAAGAAATTTTATTGTAGTTTAGGAAGTGTACAAAAACAAGAATTACGTTTGGTAAGACTTACGTTTCAAATGTAATTAGTGAGGCGAATTAAAAGATTTATCAACGTTGGTCAAACAACACAAGACGAAACAATTTGAGTATAAATCTAGTGAAGCCTGGAATTTTTCGTCAACAAATTTCTGAGTACTTGATATTCATATAAGGAAAACAATAAATCATTTAACTTTTTGCGACGATAGTTAAATAACAGATCGATCCATACTGGAAGCTTTCCTTTTCATTCAAACAAACTATTTACTTCATTAGTGCAGCGAATTAAAAGTTTGTCAAAGTAAGAAATGAAATAATGTAAATTCTTAATTAAAAATTTTTCTAATGGAAGTAGAATTTCGAGTGCAACTTAAAATAAAAACAATTCATTGAATAGTTCTCAGTACTATGAAATGGAAGAAAAAGAGAGAGAGATTCGGTTAAGTATTGAAACTTTCTTCGGTTCGACTTTTCTTGGGAATTCCGGACCGGAACTACATCTTTTTCTGACACTACCATAGTATAAAATAATCTCTTTCCAATATTCCGAATTTCGAGTGCTTGCAACAATAGTAAAAGACAAAGTCAAAATCGTAGAGACTACACAGCTATTCCAGAAATACATCATGCTATTTGACTAAAATCAGTACTAATAGGCTAGTGGATCCGGTATTTACATATTTAGAAGTTTAGTCTTTCAAATTCTCATCAGCAACTTGTATTTAAATAATTTGACTACTAAGATTCAATAACTACTAAGATTCAGTAATCATCGCTGTATCTTAATTGAGAAATCGAAGAATTAGAATAGATGTGTAAGGACGACTACTTCTTTAACTTTACTTTGTCAATATGTTTCTACGTAAAGCGACGTATGTGAATATGCATGGAAAAACGTATGAATTTGGATTTTGCAATGTAAAAACGTGTATAATATGCATGGGTTTACGTATACAACACGTGAAATCAACTGGATATACGTCATACCCGTATGGCATAGCAACGTTGTCATGTACTGTCCGTCAACAGGAAAAGTCGTGCAAAGCAAGAGCAGCAAGGATCGCTCGTCCAGAATCGCACTTAGCCCGCGCACTTGGAGTGTACTAACGAGCGATTGGCGCTGAATTCATATACTTGAACTTGACCTCAAGGACTCCTCCTCATCGAGCAGTTGTTCTCCCTTGGCGATGTTGTTTTGTGACTTATTTTTGGTCTCTTTTTGCATTATCTTATATCAGTTAACTATTTTAGAAGTGAAGATCGAGAGTTCATCATGCACTTACTTCAAAGTATAACTTAGTGTAACTTCCAGTAGATTCTCTTCGGTAGATGAGCATTATCATACAAAGATGTAGAAATTGATCGAGTTTTAGTCGTAAACATTGTCTTTGCCTTTATGTTTTTTTCATAGATTAATTTTCATATCGTTTTACTTGTAGTTATTTTAACGGTAATTATTTCGGAACGAATGAGTAAGAAAGGAAGAAACCACAGTCAAAAACACCAACTTTTCAAGCCATCAATACGTGGTAAAAATATCCATTTTTGGGGCAATGAATCTGATGAAACTTCAGATGAAGATAATTCATGGTACTCAGCTAAAACTGTGAATTGTAAAACATGCCTGAAACCGAAGTATGGACGTTGTAAGTTTGTCTGAAATAATTCTTTGCAGAAATATTCTGATGACTAACTTTTCTGCATGGTATATGCGTTGTATTTTCATTTAAAATTTTGCGAACTACGATAATATACAGGATAGCATGCACAAGCTTAGATAATAGCACATACACTTTTTTTTAGTATTTCTAACTCATTTATCCTTTAATTATCTCCACTTTTCTTAAAACACTTCATTTCAGATCCTAATAAACCAGTTGTCAAAGAAATTATGGAAATTTTCCGCAAGAAAAGACCGTCATTAGAAAATATTCAACGTGCTTTACAACTTCTCAATGTACTTGTTGACAACTTTCAATCACCAGCTGATGAGATACATCGTCAAAGTTTGGATGTGCTTTTGGTTCAGGGGATTCAATTTCAGGTTTATTCGTGATGCTTTTTTTCTTAAAATAAAAATAAGACCAGCACTTCTTCTATTACCAAGAGCAGGACTGAAAACCTACGATTTTCTGTTTATTTTATTCTATTCTTGATATTATATTACATTATGCTATATTATGTATTAATAAGTTTGCTGCAGAACCATACTATCCAGTATTATTCGATACATGCTTTGTCCATAATTGTCGTACATATGGATGAGGATCAATTGAAAAGTTTGATACCGCGAGGGCTGTTGACAGGCCTTACAACTCTACTTCAAAGCGAAGTGCTTTTCATCGTTCAGAAGGTATAGAATGTGACATATATATATTGTTTAGGTGATTTCTAATTATGAACTATCTTAAGGTCTTCAATTAGTAAGATCGAAATTTCTAGTCAACCCCCTTATTAATTTTAAAATAGCTTAAAGTAATATTAACATTGCAATATCACAAAACTCTGTTGCGTGATGAATTTTCAGGCTATCGATGTTTGCTCGTCCCTCACTATCAAAAGTGCCGCTATGCGCGACGTCGTTGCAGTTTGTGGGTCATCGCACATATGCGAATTGCTGTCGAAGCACTATCAAACGATTTCCAAGGAATTTGCACGTGTTGTCACAACCTTTCTGCAAGATTTGTGTTGTCCTAAGCCAGTCCCAGAATTCGTCTTGAAATATGTTGCCAGTAGTGCTCGATATCTTTTGCGACATGAGGTAGCCTTCTTCTTTTAGTGATGTACATTCTACCCGCAGGTAAAATATTAAAAAAGTGTGATGTTCATCAATAATCTTGCCTTGAAAATTGCGCATTTTTCTCGATTGTCAGCTCATTTTGCATTCCCTTGTCTATCTTAAACTTCCATCTTCTGTCTGTAACGGATTGCTCAATTCTTGATAATGTTCGATTATTCTACAGACCGTTTTTTTACTCAAAAATCTCCTGAGTATTGAACTAATATTAGCAGTAGTTAATCATTACAGTTTCTTTATTTTACATGGAGTTCAATCTCTACCAAACTTTTTCATGGCTTATTTTTGAATTAACAAATGGTATTTAGGAGAACGAGATCCGCACAACTGCTTTGAGAGCTATACTGAATGTGGTTACTAACAAGGATTTCACTCTCACTTTTGAAGACGCTTATGTGGAGCTCATTATGAGATTTCTCGACAGTGCACGCAATAATGAAATTAGAGCCTCATTTAATATCATTAAAGTGTTTGCAAAACAAAATAACTGCAATACCGATGTAATTATTATTCGAAAAATCACTTTTTTTTATTTAAATGAGTTTCGTAGTTTTACATTGTTTGGGAGTTTTTGAGCGTTCTACTATCAACCTAATACTTTTGGAGATTTCCAAATTTCGACCTCTCAGACATTTGGAGTAATAAATTATCTCTGCAAAGTGTTTATAAAATTTTAAGAGATTTTTCTGATGAAAACACGTTTCCGAATATAAATCGAATCTTTGATTTTATAATAAGATAAAAGATGTATGAGCAAGTTAAATGTTTCCCATTTAAGTTTATGTCAGTATTATAGGCAATCGTTAAAGCAGGATTGATAAGAAAGCTCATGTCTCTTCTTCAAAATATGTCTTCAAAGTATGGCCTTGATATTTGTGCAGTCATCACAAGTCTTCTGTCTAATAAGAAATACATAGAACCCGTGCTGGAATCAGGATTTGTACTGCTACTTCTTGGACTTATGGACCGGGTAAGTTACTATAATCAAATATTTTGAGAAAAGGTTGGTAAAGTCGAGGGTAGGGATCATCCAGAAAAAGGGATAATTAAAAAATGCACTTCATTAAGAGGATAGATTACGTCTGTATTAAAACAAAATCTTCGTAGCATATTTATCTGTTAAATGCAGCAACTTGTCAAAGCGTTATGCGAATAGCAAATTTATTTAGGAATTATGATTTAAGTTCGTATAAGTTTCTTTGTTGTATTTCGATTTATTACTTTTAGTTATGCATAAAAATATCCCATCTTAAAGAAGCGATTTGCAGTTTGTTTATTGCTTTCTTCGTAATACTTTTAAGCAATGCGAGTGGAAGAGTAGCTGAGCTGTAGATGGATTGAAATGAATTTGAGCTTTAAACTGAATCAGATTTTTCAGGGTTCTTCACTTTACAAGAAAGAAGCTTACAGAGCGTTAACATGCATGTGCAATAATCTTGACCGAAAGAATGCCAGAATATTAGCTAATCGAACATACCTTGAAAAAATGTGCAAAATTTTCAAAAGCGAGAATAACAGCTATATAGCATGCTCTCTTGGGCTTATCAATTGCATGTTCAAAGCGTGTTCAAAGGGAAGAGCTAAAAGACGGTTAAGGATAGCGAAGGAATATATTAGAGTTCGTTTCTAAATGAAATTCTGTTTTTTAAAATTATTATATTTCGGCTTATTTTGAAGTATTGTCGGTGACATATGTAAACAGTATTATCGCTATAAATTGCTAAATTTCGAACGCCAGTTAGCACCAATTAAAGCTTTGTAAAGTATACTTCTGTCTATTTCAGGAATCGGAAGCCTTTGAACATATTAAGGAATTTATTAATAGCGAATATTACAAAGTAAGAAGTTTGGCTGATAGAATATACAGTGGATATCTGACTGACGACATTCACTGAACGATAATGGTGTGGTGTAACGATATAAGGTAGCCAAGTTCGAAATCTTTAAAATCCAAAACTACGTTATCAAAGTTGGAGTGGTGAGAAATTCATGGCAAGTACCGAAGAAAAACGGCACTTAATTTATTGAAAAAAGACTTTTGTTTAACATTTAATTTTTTTTTTTTTTTTGAAAAATCCGTATAAATTGTTTATCCATTTTCTTTTCCCTCAATAGAAATACAAAGTAATAAGTCATTGTTTAATTATCATTGAAATTCAAGAAATTGTTTGACCTGACTGGTTATGATGCAGCAAGTGTTTTCTTCAGTTATTATTGTTGTCCAGGTAAAATTGTTGTTTTCATTTCTATTTTGCTTTGTCTTCAAAATTCCCGCACTTTAAAATTAATGGTTCTTCAAATGCACTGTTCATTTACTTACTACCAATGCTTATTTTTTGCCTCTGTTGCACAGAATCAAAGAATTGTTCTTTTAAAAATCGCTCGAAATTTGACATTTGACTTTTCAAAATTGAAGAAGAATGCATTTTTGTAACACTTATATTTAAGAAGTGCTTTTCACAGTGCTTTATTTTCTTGCTATACTGCTTAATTTCAAAATATTATGGTACTCTCTTGGAAAAAAATTGAATCAAAAGTTGTCTGTTTGCTTCTTTTGTTTTCATGAATTCTGGTCGTTAATCTTCCTATCTGTATTTACTTTTAATACGAAACATTTTACGTACATTTATGTTCATCACAGTTTTGCTTATAGTTTTCACTTCTGTTGTTTTTCGGCTTTTTTCAGCATTCTATAACGCAAATTTGACCTTTCATTGTTTTTAAAATAATTTCCTTGCCAAAACAGTTATTTTTTGACAATGAAGTCAAGTCCGTTCTATCAGGAAATAAAAATTTTAATGAAAATGTATACAGTTATATGAAAGAAAATTTTTTGCAAATGATAGCGATTACTCGATTAAAGAAACAGAAGGTGACTATGAGTTCTGGACTTTAAGAACTTTAAAATTGAATAAAGTAGGAACTGGAAAGCCGAAACTAATGAAGAGAAATACATCCTTGAAATCGTCCGGCCTATAAAGTTTTCAATGTAAGATAAAATAAGAATAGGCTATCATTTGAAATATTCATGATTAATTGTGGCAGAGCAGGACAACCAATCATTTCTGCTATTTGCATCTCTTAAGAATAACCTAAGCTTTTCAAGAAATAAAATTCAAAAAATAATTTATGATTTAGCATTTTTGTCATTCAGTATAGGTTCGTTTCGTTCTTATTTAATGAAAAGCCTTGCATATAAGATAAGGTATATCAGTTTCAACACTTTAGTGCAGATTTTTAGAAGAAATTATAATAAGAAATAACTGAAACTATTAAATTTCATCCGGAATACTCTCTTCCAAATGAAGGATCCGGAATTGCTGTCGTATCAGAATCTCGGAAGGCAAAGAAATATAGGCAATTTTAAGGTTAAAGAAGAATAGAATTCTCAGAATAATGGGAAACAATTCTACAAATCAATTGAAACTGAATTTTATTGCGAATTTGGCGAGAACCGAATCAGAGTTTCTATTCGTTGTTTAATCTTTTTCCCGTTATCATTTCACCGTTTGGTTTAATTCTAAATGTGTGCAGCATTAGCAAATTTTATTGTTACATGTTTGACTCTCCAGAAAGTTTGATAAGACCAACTCATTTTAATAGAACAAATCCAAGGCATAAAATGCATTGTTGTCTTAAGCTCAGTATATTAATTTTTATTAATTTTAAAAAATATAATATAACAGATGGGGTAAAGACAAATTGTAATATAACAGATGGGGTAAAGACGAATGTCTTTGCTTTAGCGTTTCCTACTATCCTACTGTTTCATAATTGAATGTCATATTTAAATGGAAAAAATCCCTTGTTTATTTGAAGTGATAATGATGTTGCTAGATACGGTAACTTGCTTCTGCTGCGTCCTTGGTAAGAGAGAATTATTCGTAAAGTTGATGAATTAGCGGACAGATCAAACATCACCGATATATCATTCCTTTAAAAAATATATCCTAAATGCAACGAAATTTTCAAGCCTATAATAGCACTCTAGAAAGCTTTGTTGCTATATGCCACCTTAATTCTTTCTCTCTCTTTGTACATCATCACCACTAGTGTCCTTCCACGATGACACGATCGATTCAACGCTGTCACATTCATTGATGATAAAGTCCTTCTATTTATGCTCCCACTTTCCATATATTAAATTTGTATGTATTCTCAATATACTACTATTATTGCTTATTTTGTTTTAGATTATCTGCATTTATCATTTGATAATTGACCTTTGACTTTCGATTATTAGCACGATAGTCCTTATCAATCCGCTCTCTTTTCTCATTTTTATTAAAAGGTTTTTTTCTAGCAACTATACGAGATAATCAAATGCTGAACTGTGTAATATTTCGATGCTAGCTGAGAGATTTTCAATTATCAATTATGGATGAATTTTTTTGAAACAAATTTAAGCAATTTCACTTGATGAAAGTGCCATTGTGTTGGATATTAATTTAATAACTGTTTAAATATAGAAATACACGCTATGTGACATTGAATAAGTTAACATTGACATATGACATTAGATATTATTGAAGAAAATGATAAATGGTTGCTCATTCTTGTGGAATAATGCGCATCACTGACAAATAGTTCACTGTCTTAGCAGAAATTTATATCAAAAATTCAGATGTTAAAGATGCGAAAAATGCGGGAGAAGACTAAGGACAGTCACCCATTGGTAGAATAACAATTTAAGAATGATTGTTTCAGAAGCAATTATCTGTAACAATAATTATGCTAAGCATTGTATTCTTCCAGTTGAGTTATCACCTCAGCTGCCGGATAACTTTTCTGCTTCTTTTTCATTGATTGTGAAATAAACAGATTTCAGTGACTTCAATCTGTCCAATCAATTTTATTCATTTATCTCATTTGTTTATGTTATCGCGTAGGTCATATTTTTTTTTCCACCAATATCCTCTAAAAATGATTACGACATAATATTGTGATATAGCGATGTCCAGAGAAGTGGGATATATTTTCGAGACTTGAAATAGACTGAAATGAAATTTCCATCTGTAACTGACTGAAATATTTCATTCAATCAGTTCTGTTGAAAAGAAAGATTGAAAATCTTTCAATCGACTAAATGAATGAAAATTCCATTAATTACTTTCAGAATTTTCCTTCAGAAAATTGTAAAGTAAAACAGGTAGTCATTACTTGATGAAGCATTGAATGATAATTCAATTTTAATGTAAAATGTTGTAAATGTCACTGCTTCAAGTTTCAATCACAATATTTCATGAGCACGAGTGTATAGTTAGTTACCCTAATCGATTATTCAATGTGTAAAAAATATCTAAAGGAAATCAGTTAGCAGTACAAGTATGCTAAAGTTCTTACTCATGCAACAGGTATACCCATATTTGAACGTGTTCTTATCATGCGACACGTATACCCATATTTGAACGTGTTCTTATTCATGTGACACGTTATACCCATATTTGGACGTGTTCTTACTCATGCGATACGTATACTCATACTTTGAATGCTTCACTTTTAAATGAGTATGCACTTTGTTTTAGTATGTTCATTGGAATGCTTTTTGCAATCATTGCTTCATATCAATATTAATACACAAAATATCAAACATAATAATGGTCACTCTTGGAGAAACTTTTTTTCGTTTAAAGACGATTAAAAATGTGAATGTGATGGAAACACGGCTGAAACGATGCCTCACTATAACTGATATTACACTTCTTGGTGTTGGCCATATGGTTGGAGCCGGTATATATGTTTTGACCGGTGGGTAATCTTTTCGGATACCTCTTTATTCTTTTCATCAAAGTGTGCAATTTTGCTTATTCTTGAGGGAAATTAAATCTTTCTCAATTTCTGCAAAAATTTGTTACAAATTTTTACGACATGATTTTTTCATATTCTCCAAGTTAGCAAAAAAGGGAAATTCTGTATTTAGAAGACTTCCAACACTTAGAATTTAAATCACATTATTATTTACAAATAATTATAGAATTTATGTTTGGCACATAAATCAAAAATAGCAAATATAAAGTAACAAACAATTTTGATATTCTAAAAAGAAAGTACTCTCCATAACATGGTCATTTATCCATTACTACTTTCGATTCGTGTCATTTAATCTTCACAGTCCATCACAGCGACATCAATTATTGTTTCTACTTCCAGCAATATATACATTGTTGTTGTTTAATCATCTACAAAATTTTCTTCTCTCTCTCTAATTCGATCTTCCACTGATCTTATCAGATTTATCGATATTTTACCTTCCGTCCTTTCAGTCATGAGATTAAAATTTTTGTGAAATTAAGGATATGAATGGAGAAACACCAAAAGAATTGCATAACTTCAACAAGTAATCAAAAAAATAAGCTTGACGCAATGCTTTGAAGATAAAAAGCTCATATTTCTTAACGGAAAAAATGAAATATGAAAGAAAGCAAAAAAAAATCATCTAAATTCAATTAACAATAGCTAAATTTTGCAAATTTCAAATGAATTAATCTTGAAGAAAAATGTAATAGATGGAGTAAAACTAAGAATGGAGCACTATTTCCGTTCCGAAATTGATGTAATCAGTGATGATAACTGTTAAAATTATATCTGAAATACATACACAAGCTGACAATACTCATAGCATCAGCTACGGTTGAATATTTAAGGTTCTTTCTTGCAATCATAATTAGCAAAAAGTTCCTCTTTGCTTATTAAAATTAATTAGTCACTGTATTATAACTGTTCATCTTATCACTTTGCCACATCATTGATTTCTCCCTAAAGCCTTCTACTAATTTCAAAGAATAATTGAAGAAAAGGTTAAATTTTGAATTTTTCTTAATGAATGGACGATTCTTCTACTTAGTGACGTGATGTTTATGGCCGGCCAAGCTCAAGCAGAGTTTCTGATTTAATTAGAAATGGAACGTTCTGCTTGCGGATTGTTATCAGTTTTAGATTTCAGTTGGTACCTACATTTAAATTTTTTTTTTTATATCTGAAAAAATATAACAAGAAGAATACGATAATAATATGTTAATGTTTTCAGGTTCTGTGGTTCGTAATATGGCAGGGCCTTCCATTGTGATATCGTTTGTACTAGCTGGATTTGCATCATTCCTCTCTGCACTATGTTACGCAGAATTTGGCGGAAGGTTGAATTGAAATAAATTTAGTGATTTAATTGAAATTGTTTTTAAAATTTGAAGCAGTTTGATCGTTTATAATATGTAGATTGACGCATATCATATTGAAATTTATCAGATAGAAATGTATTTAATTTCTTACATGAACAGCTCTTACTGTGAAAAAAAAAAAATACTCAAGCTGAATATATACTATAATATCAATATTTCATAAGTGCTATTATCATGTTTTAATTTTATAAACTTTCAGATTTCCAAAAGCGGGGAGTGCTTACACTTATGTGTACATTGGTGTTGGTGAATTATGGGCATTTATTGTTGGATGGAATATCATTCTTGAACATATGCTTGGTGCTGCAGGTGAAATCTTTTAAGCACTATTGCGCTTTCCTTTCGGTTATTGTTTTGTTTATTTTCGAGTTTACATCCAAGTGTTTCTTTTTCCAGCAGTGGCTCGATCATGGTCTGGCTATTTGACATCTCTAGTTGACAGCTCTCTCAGAAATTCAAGCATTGTTACCATCGGACATTTTGATGTTTGTTTGATTACTGTAATCGAAAATTTGCAAATCCAAACAATTGAAGTTTCAGTGATAGCTGCATTACTTTTTTAATGTATTACATTTGGGTGATAAGCTAAGCGATATTATAAACAATTTTTTTAGGAGTCATTCTTCGCTGACTCTCCAGATCTGATCGCATTTTTGGCAGTGGTAGCAGTTGCAGTATTTACTGGTCTTGGCTCGAAAACATCCACTAATTTCAATTCTTTATTCACAATAATCAACATGCTGGTAATTTCCTTGATAATTTCAACAATTCAAGTCTTCATTGTTATTCTGACCTGTTAAATTTCTGCAGGTTATTGCATTTGTGGTTTGTTATGGTTTCACATTCGCAGACTTCACACTTTGGTCTGTTTATAAAGTTAACTCTGGCAGATCGCCCTTCTTTCCATACGGTATTGGTGGTACCTTTGCTGGAGCTGCGAGTTGTTTTTTTGCTTATATTGGTTTTGATGGTTTAGCAACTGCTGGTGAAGAAGCTTCTGGTAAAGTCAAGAAAAGCTATTTTATTAATATATCATTCATTGCAAGAAGATTCTCACATAAATGAAACAGGCGTAAATGAGTATTGTTACTTTTCATTATTGTTTGTCCATCTAATGTCTTATGTTAATGAAATTTTCAATTTAAAAAATTAGAAATCTTTTTAATGTGTGACCTATAATTTAGACCCAGCTCGAGCAATACCTTTAGCGACATTTATATCGATGTCTATCGTAACAGTGGCTTATATTCTAATGGCTTCAGCATTAACTTTAATGGTTCCGTTTTGGGAGGTGATTAGCGCAGTTGTTTTCAGTTTTCTTTTAAGTTCAATAAGTTTGAAAACAAATAAATATTTTACAGTAGTGAAGTAGAAATTGACGAATTCTTCCTGAGTATCATTTAAATTATGTTTCACTAGGGAACTTATTTCCTAGGTAAATCCTACAGCAGCATTTTCGGATGCATTTGCAAGTCGTGGTGCAACTTGGGCAAAATATATTGTATCTGTTGGAGCTATGTCAGGCATGACTACAAGTTTGGTTAGTCCATAAACATATTTTCGACACTTCTTCTCTAAATTCAATGACAATGTCAATTGTACTGGAAAACAACGTAATTTGATATGGTTCAGGTCTTTTTCCATTTTACTTCATCTCTTCTATTCACAAATGTTCAATAGATTGTTCACTAAATAATAAATTCAAATAATTAAGATTGGCTCTATGTTTGCCCTCCCGCGATGCGTTTATGCAATGGCCGAAGACGGATTAATATTCAAGATTTTTGGACAAGTTAATGATAAAACTCAGGTAAACCTATGAAATAATTTAGGATATCACTTTTTTTTTTAAATGTAAAATAAAATAATTTAATATTTATTAACAAATTTTGTTGTTTCATTAATGTTTAAACAAGTCTTTAAGCAAACCGTCTTCATAAGACTGAAGGAAAAGAGAGTCTGTTACAGGTACCATTGAAAGCGGTAATTGCTTTCAGTGCTATTACTTCAGTAATAGCATTTCTATTTGATATTGAGACTTTAGTGGAGTTTCTATCGATTGGTACCCTTCTAGCTTATACGATTGTTTCTGCCTGTGTCATTGTTCTTCGATATCGTCCAGCTCTCAGTGAAGACAATATTATTGAAGGGAATGGTATGAGTTCATTAGTGTAGGGAATAATCTTTCTAAATAAAAATTTCACCTGCACACCTGAAACTATGGAAAGGTAATAATTCCCCTTGGAGAAGTTTTCTTCCATTGATCTCGGGAAGACTTTCTGATGTAGATGTTGATAGTGTGGATGGAGGAGTTACAGGAATATAATAATTCTTTTATTAACAGAAACAACAGTATAATAGATTTTATAAAGAAGAATCAAAGCAAGAGTAATGGAAATTCTTTAGATAAGTTGATCCATGCTATACAATACGTATAAAGTGGGAGTGGTCATGATGAATTCATTGTTAAGTTTCAAAGGTCATCACACAATAATAATGTTAATGCAAACAAAAAAAGAAGGCAGATAATTTAATGTATGAAGGATTCTACAAAGGTTTTGAGATATAATATAATAAACATCAGGTTAAAAATATGTGAGGTCAAACATTTGCACATAATTTTACGAAAGAATCATCGAACATATTTTAGAGCCTCGCGATATTAATAATTTGCGATAATCAGTATATAATAGGAACTGTCTAAAATTTTAAATTTCATTGTGCTAATATGGTGCTTTTATTTCCTATATCTTTTAAAACCACTAAATTTTATCATATACAACGTCCACCAAAGTCAAAGCATTTCAATAAAAGAGAGCTTAAAAAGTAGTTTGAGTATATATATAAATCAATAACAAGGAAATACAGAATAAAAATAAAAACTGGTCTTAATTCTAGGAGGTCGAATAAAATTCTGGATGCCAGGATACCGCTGGTTTAACATTTTGAAACCGGGAAAGCTCGTGCTGTGGTGTG
Organism: Wuchereria bancrofti; assembly: GCA_005281725.1. NCBI lineage: Eukaryota > Metazoa > Nematoda > Chromadorea > Rhabditida > Onchocercidae > Wuchereria > Wuchereria bancrofti. The sequence continues at coordinate 6,290,686 of SSBO01000003.1, forward strand.
TTTTCACGATGATATTTGCTAATGCCGGTATCAGTATCATTTTCGCTACCACATTTGTGCATACTTTATTTGGTTGGATCCTTATATTCATTTTTGGAATCATCGCTGCAAGTGCATTCATTTTAATCTGTGCACATCATCAAACTAATGAGCAGATTTCATTCAGGGTTATTGCTTTTCAGTATTATTGCTACTATTACTACTACTACTAATAATAATAGTAAGAATAAAAATAATAATAGTAATAACGCTCATAATTCGCCAAAGAAATATGAATGCTTACTAATAATATCATATTACTAGTTGCAAACATGTAACTGATTATCAAATCACTAAACGATGCTGAAATTAGTGCAAACTAGCCCTACTCGTTTTATCCGATTTCAACTTCCAAATTCCTACTTAATATTACATATGCTTTAGGTACCATTGGTTCCTCTCATACCAGCAACTAGCGTACTAATCAACATTTTTTTAATGTTCCATCTGGCTCCCGTAACCTGGATCCGGCTTGCCATTTGGCTAGTTGTCGGTGAGTTCCAGATGCTAATATTTTTGTCTGCATAATGCCATGTTCGACTCGAAGATGGCGATTATTTATGCTGTCGGATGTTAGCACTATAAGCATTAATGACGTTAGTAGTAAAATGTGCCAAACGTAAACGTGCGGTGTTACAATGACTTCTTTATTTTGACGAAGTTACAAATTTTTATTTCCCCTTTAGGGCTAGCGATCTATGGCTTCTATGGCATTAAGCATAGTCGCGAAATACAACCGGATCCCGAATTAATCAAGGAAAGCACGACATATGAAAGTATGGCCACCACTGTTACAGTGCCGTAATCGTGAAAACATCGATTGATGACTGCTGATGAAGGATTAAGTGACCAGAGGAATTCTTGTAAAAATATTGTTTTCCGAGACTCCAAGTAGAAAATAGTAGAATGATACATACAATTCCCCACTATTTCCAAATATTCCACTATTTCCACCAAATCGAGCAGAAAACATTAAGTGATTCTTCTTCTGAATTGCTGTTCTATACATATAATATCTTTCTTATTAGCTTATATTTATTTGCTTCAAAATCCTATATGGTTTGGAACAACACATCATTTCGTTAATTGGTTCCTCATCAGATCTCAGCAAATTAACCTCTCACAGAAAAGGACTGCGTTATTAAGAAAATCCCTCACGCTTCCTGCAATACCCAGTGAACTCTATAAACCAAGTCATGTAATAAAATAAAATTAAAACTAGAATCATTCCTCTTTACATTATATGTCAAATGTCAACTACACGTGAAATGTTAAGGTCTTCACTAAACGCTAAACGATACACGGCATACATACATGAAATATAATCAGTTAAATATCATTTGTATTAAAGTTAGAACAATCAACTGCTCAAAAAGAACAAAATAATAAAACTAGATGCAGTGTTACAATCAAAAAATACAGACTTAGTCTAATTCAAAAACCAGAAAGTAATTTTAGACATAAAATATCGAGAGGCAAACATAGTCACATATTAGGACAAAAATTTGCAGCTAGTTTTGGATCACTTTTTAACTAAAAGAAAGATGGTTTAACCAAAAAAAAAAAAAAGATATATGAGCTTTTGAATTCCAGATTTTCAATTCCTTTTTATTGACAACATTAATTTGTAAATTTTCAATAATCCATAATCACATTAAAAAAAAAATAGGAGCTCAAAGCAACATTATACATGAAAGTCTTGGCAAGACAGATTTAAAAATGAGAATAGAAGACAACAGGCAAGACATTTTCATAAATGAGGCAAGATCAGGAAATGCATTTAACTTATTTGTTAGCATTAAGTAGCACTGATGAGAGCAATTAAGCAGAGCGAGAACAGTGACAGGCTTTTAGTTCATAAAGATGTCATCTACACAATTAGTACGCTAAAAGAATAGGCGATCAGAATAATGTAAAAAAGTATGCACATACATCAGATGAAGATTAGAGGTCAACACAAACTCACTTTAACTATTTTTTTTCACTAGCTTTATCTCATATGCGCAACTTTGAATCGCATATAAAAATTTCTTTTAAATTTATAACCATAAAACAAACAAAACTCAATTATCGTTAACATGTTTATCCTTAAAAAATTTTTTAAGAAGAAAATAAAACCGTAATGTTTCCATAATTTATGGCGGAAATGAAACTATAATTTCTGTAGTTAAAAATGAAGTAATAAACGGATTTTTTGAAAAATTCAACAATTAAGCCGATAGCGGCTTCGTATTACCACTGTTACTAGTAACAGGCATACTCGGATATGGTTTACTATCCTTCCCACGCTTTAGCTGTACTTTCAGCCGTTTTGAACCTATCTGGAATCCATTAAGTGCCGATATAGCATTCTGAGCCGAAACGACATTATCGTAGCTTACAAAACCTGAAAACACTAAATCTAAGAATCTGAACAGGATCAGGTATTAATTTTACTTATTTTACTTTGAAGTGGCGCTGTTCTTTTTTCACTCCTGTGACAATGAATTGGTGATCTTCTACCATCGAATGCTAACATAACAAAGCTGGAGACTTACCGAAACATTTGCTTAGATTAGTTTGCTTATCAATAAAAACTTTTGCCGAAATAATTGATCCAAAAGGTGAAAATGTGGTGTATAAATCGTTATCAGTGAAGTCCTGTGGGAGGTGATAAATGAACAGATTGCACCCATCTGGTCCCTTTGATTGTCCACCGCTTGTGGTATTCATTCCTGTATTAGGTGTACTACTAGCAGTAAGCAAATTATTAGTCGCTAACTGTGGATACAAACCTGAAAAAGAAACACCAAATGTGAAGTGAGGTGAAAACTCGCACTACATACCTGTTAAACAGAAATTACACAGCGATAAAGGTCCGCAACTGTGAACAAATTAAAAAAAGAGCGATATGCTTTATATAACTTCTAACAACTTATTTTCGGAAATAATGGTGCAGAAAAAGTCCATAAAATCAAAAGTGCTCACCAGCAAACTGCTGCAATCCGGCATATGCTTGTTGCAGAGCATCGATGCTGCTTGATGCATTTTGTCCCGTCAACTGAATAAGATTATTCCCTCCAGTTGCACCATTTATTTTATTGTCACTAGCAAACGAACCTGAAAAAAGTACGGAACCAAATATGTGCTTGATTAAGATCTAAACCATTTAATTCGAAAAAGAAGCAATTAGTTTAGAACCAGCATTATGAGAAATCACTATCAAAAGCTTCGAAATAATTTATCTTCATAGTATTACACTTACCACTAGGAGTAGAAATTGGCGTGTTAGCAAGTTGCTGGTGTGTAAGAAGTTCTAACAATCTTTGCTGTTGCTGAAGCGCAGCTAACTGCTGATGCTGCTGTTGCTGAAGTGCAGCTGAAACAGATAATATTAGTAAGTAATTAGCTTTAATCTACGGCTCTAGAAGCATAAGTTGTTGCATTACTTCCATAATCTTCCTTGTTGCCTTCATGGAAATTTTCAGGTGCAATCAAAAAGCATATAGTAAGAATATTTGATAACAAATAGACATTAAAACATGTTCACGAATAACAAGCAAAAAAGAACAAAGAGCAATCCCACAATCACAAGAGAGTATTGAAGTTAGAACCACAACAAACTTTAATTTTTTTGTACTTCGTGACAAAGAAATGCTGAAGGAGTTTGATATCACAGTCGTCGAATAACTTTTTCAATAAAATCACTGCTTATCAACAGTATGGAATTTCTTGAGTTACTTGAAGCATTTATCCAAAATTGCCACTGCTACTGAGCGACAAAACTTAAGATCAGGTTTCATAGATGAAAAACGATTCAAAAAAATTCCGAATCAGGTAATTTCAGAAAGAACCAATAATTTATTAGCTGGTTCAAACCAAATCTTCTGCTGTCAGAATACCAAGGAAGCGCAAGCCAGTAAGATTTCAAAATTAATGGAATTAATGACAGCAGTGTAAAGAAGTGGAGAACCTGATCTTATTACATGTAAATAATGCATTTCCTTAGGTAAATGGAAGTAACAAACTTCGAGACTTGGAAAATACGCAAAAAAAACCCATATTACGACGAACAGTGCATGCACTTAAATCGAAATTACTTCCTAGCAGTGCAAAATAATTACAAAAAACGAAAGGTGTGGAAAATACTGTTTGAAACTAAATGTTATACTATAAAGAAAATGGAAAAAAGCAGGAGGGAACCCATGCATTGTTTTTACGATTATGTACCTGATGAATCTGCATTTGAGAGGCCCGGTGAAGAGGAGAGTGATGCCAGGGTTTGCTGACTGGCAAGAGGAAAGGGTGATGATTTTACAGATGTTTGATTCGATGTTGCTGTATTCTCGGTTAAACGACCCAAACCAGATAATACTACAATACAATCACTGTTTACTTGTTTCCGTACAGACATCCAGATCCCTAATGATAATTCCCATGATTCTAAACTGTTTGAAATTTAATTCCTTTAATTACTGCCTTTTTGCATGTTTCCTATCAACAGAGATTTCTGAGCTAATAATATTTTGTCCGGTAAATCAATAGCTGACAAATTTTAAAGAGGATGAATTAAATGAAAAAAGATACCATTTCCAAGCAAACTTAGAACATTGGGTTGTGATGCTGTTTGGAGAAGAGCTGCGAGTGCAGCTAATTGAGTTCCCAGAGCAGGACTGGTACTGCTGTTAGGCTGTGCTGTTTGCAATAACTGCAATAAACATACTCATGAAGACATAACGGAATAACGTGTATTATTATCTAGACTAACAACAGGTGGAATAATTTGATTAGAAATTTGGAAAGATAAATTCTCTTCAAAATGATTTTATTTCGAAATGATGGCCTACAGTGATTTGTTCTGTAGCTGCTTTGCAACAACAAAGAATGCTCGTGTATTTCTCAAGCAAAGGCAGCTAGTTTGAATTATCCACTTACTGAAGCAGGAACATTAGTCCTAGGCAGCAAGTCATCATAAAACATTACTAATGTACAACAAAGTTTATTCTTGACTGCTGAATTTTTCCTAAGCTATAAATTTACAGTTTGTATCAGCAAAAGAAGGGACTGAACAAGACAGTGTAAACCTACACAACTATGTATTTTAATGCTTACACAATTAATACATTTGAGTAAACTACAATTAAGTCAATTTCTTTAAAAAAAAGAGTTCCACAACAAATTTCACCTGCTGCAACGTGCTGGCTAAACTGACTGTGTCCTGCAATGAAGTAGTTGTCGCTGGCGTTCCACCACTTTTTTTTGCATCTTTTTCCTTCTGAGTATCAGCGAATTTCACGACAATCGGTTTTGAACAACCCTAAAAATTTATTATTTCAGACACGTTTTATTTATAAAATTCTTCAACAGGAAAAGACTCAGCTGCAATGTTTAAAAAGGTCCGTTTAAAAAATTTCTATTAAAAGAAATTCTTTTTTATAGCAAAAGATAGGTTATATGCTCCCTTGACTAATAACAGTTAACAATCAGAGGACTTCACAAAAATGGCATGCTACTTGGCTCCTTCATAAAAAAGAATAAAGTACACAGAAAAATTATAATCTTTACAGAAAATAACATAGATAACCTAAAACAAAGAATGAAAGGATTTGTTAAACGTTAACAGAACAGATCTGACCCATCAGGATTCACGAAACATTCACCAACATGATGAAAAGATATAACACTGTGTGTCATGCTACCACAATTACGTCTTCAGTGCAATGAACATTTAATTTAAATTGTAATATTCCTAAAGTAAACATATGGTACGAGTTAAGCATAAAGCTAAGATCTAAGTCATATGTACCACTAAAATGGAAAAAGAGCTTAGTGAAGCAACTGTCGATCAGTAAAAACATAGACCGTTGTAAATAAGGTAGTACACAGTCAGCTGAGTAACATACGATGCTTATCGGGGTGTACTTCGAAAAAAAAAGTATACAGGTGAGTGACAGAGTACCTCCATAGTTTGAGATAGATGCACTTGTTTGATTGCTTGCTGCGCACAGGAACGATGAGCAAACGTCACAAAGGCACAGCCTGGAACAAAAAGTTACGCTCAACAAACAGTTTTTGTGACAAGGACAACATGAAAAAAGGAACAGAGAAAAAAGAATAAAAAAGAACGAAACCGGTCTTAATATTTCTCGTTTGTAGTCATAATTAATCGGAAGGAACTATAAATCTATATCAAACGCTCAGAACAATCAAAATTTGAATTCGAGGTTATTCGAAAAATCCGGTGAGCAAAATAAAACATCCCAAGACCGAAAACACTGAATTTATTACTACCTCAATGACTTTCACGTAAACTGGAATCAGTCACAAACAAAAAACTGTCAAATGTTTTGAGATCAATATACAAAAAACTGGTTTACAGACACTGGACACATAATTACATCGAAGCATTGTGAACAATGTAATCACCTAGTTTGACAACGAAAACTTCTGACATTCATGCAGTTGGTCTATAAACTTATAATTGCAACTGTCAACATGACACTTATCACTAGAATCACGAAGACTATCACGTTGCATAAAGCAAGCCATTTTGTTACGGTGGTATGAGCACACCGCCAGACAGGGCTTCCGAAAGGCAGCTTTGTGAGCATTCTAAAAGAGGATAGCAATGTTCTGTTCAAAACATTCTCTAATTCTTTATATTGGTGGTTAGAATTTGCGATAAAGTTTTGTCTGGAGATTTTCGGACATACATTTCTAAATTTATGTCCAAAAATTTGATATCGAATAACTGCTTTAAGTCTTACTTTCCCCTAGGTTAAAATTAATAGCCAGTAGCAGTACATAATAATTTTTACGCCCCGGTACGAAAAGACAGTAGCAGTGCACAATAATTTTTATGTTCGGGTACGAAAAGAACTAATATATTACCAAATGGTACGAATTAAGCTTCTTTTACTAACAACTATACGTCACATTTGATGACTAGAAATGCACTGACTGTCCGAAACTATTTCAAACCCAATCAGGACTACTGTTCCACCACTTGCCTCAAACTTTATCAAATGTATAATTTCGATGTGTGAAAGATTTAATGGTAAATTCTAATCACCACATTATACCACTAAAATAAGCTTCAGTCGAAAATTTTTCATTGTAAATTTCATTACGCACTATATTTAAAATCTTTGAGAATTTAAAATGTCTAACTTATTTTTTCTAGCTCTGGTCAGATACCAGTGCTGTGAAATCAAAAAATATGGATGTACCTCGGCTTTTTCCTTCTGAATCCTTCAAAACAGTGCAGTCCTCGATGTGTCCGAACTGAGCAAACATTTCACGCACATCGTCTTCAGTGAGCTTCTTATTTAACATACCAACAAACAATTTTCTTTCTACAATACAACGCAGATTATAAGCTTCAAAGAATAAAAGAAACATAGTTGTTTCCACACTTTTTCGATTCATTCGCTGCACACATATTTGTCACTGCAAACGAAAAAAGCACACATCGAAATACAAAAAGTGTGAAATAAAGTTGAATCTCTCAAAACTACTGCAAATTATTTCTGCTCCAAATTCCACCAATGCATTGCTCTTTCGATAACAGTTACTCGGAGAACTTAATAAATTGAATGAAACTTATAATGAAAGGGACAAGGACGCAAAAAAAGAAGAGAAAAATAAATAGAGAATACAAAAAAAGGATGTACTACCATTTCTGTTTTCAATGTCGGCAGGCTTCATTTGAACAGGATGATACATTTGCGGTAATACACGGATGTTGTGAAGTGCTGCTTGCGCCGCTATTGCATCGGCTCGCTTATAATAAGTTACAAAACAACAACCTGAAAGAGATACAGCGTATAGCACGAACAGCTAATGTGTAATTTAAAATGAAAAAGGATGCATCTAACCTTTATTTAAAAAATAGAGCTTACCTCTACTTGTTTGTGTTACTTTATCACGAAGAACATTTAGCTGACATACAGAACCGAACTGTTCAAATAACTCTCTGCATTCTGCTTCACCCCATGAGCGTGGTATCTAAACAAAATTAATTAAATGAAAAAAAAAACTTCGTCCAAGTCCTACATACTGTTATGTCTTCAATTAATATATTAAAAACATGTATTTTATAAATTCTCTCTCAAATAACCGCTAACAACATACCTGACCGACAAACATTTTGATAGCATCTGGATCAGGTTCTCTTGCTGATGAGGCTTGGGACTGTTGCATCGACTGGTTGCTCATTACATATGTTCTGAAAAAAGGAAAAATATGAAAAAAGGAAGAAAAAAAATATGTTAGAATATTTTCAAGAACGGTATAGAAACGCGTAAGAGCACAGAAACATCAAAATGATAACACTGTAGTTGTTCTTATTAATGCAGTTATATTGCTAGCATTACTAACTTGAAGTTGATAATAGCAGCTCCATGAATCCTTTTTAGAAAAAAGTGAAAGAAAAAACCGTTTAAACGATAGGAGAAATTTGAAACGGAAGTTATTCTGAATGTCACAAATAAAAAATTGGAAAAAGGGTCAGGACAGGCTTGTAACCTTTAATTCAAATTTTGTATTTTAGATGGAAAGACCTGAGCATGATATGTGGATTTTAAAACGCAGACATCATACTTTCCAATTCGCTCTGTTCAATATCCGTCAATCAAACAGATACGGCTGTAGAATGCCATAAAGGAACTTAACCAAACCAAAATACTGATATTCTGCAACTTACTTGAACTACTGTTCAAGCAATTATTTTTTATCTGTAAAAGTGTGTGCTATGTAAAGGTCACAAAAGTCAAAATTAATCATAGGTCACATCACCCACCTAGAAAAGACATAATCAAAGACTATTAATCTGTTATTACCAACTTCTGTTCATTAGGGATCTCTTAAATCTGTTTTTGATAAAAAATAGTAAGTGAACGATGAAAAGAGATTAATGTTTCGACCTTCACTCTCAGAATAAAATATACGCATCTTCTGTAGTTTATTTATGCACAGAACACACAACCTCTCTAATAATAAGATAATTTGCTGACAAGAATGAATTGTTAATGAGTGCATGAGCAGTAAATCATTAAAAGATAGTGCATGGCATGCAGAATGTCCTACCTTCAACCACCTGTGTGTGTTCTGGCACTTCCTTCTCCTTTAATACATGCCACCAGGGCACTCCACATTCATCCTATCTATTTATACCCTTAATCACTCCCATCTCTCCACTCCTTAAAAGCAGTCTATCATTCCCCGCCTCCTTACACCTCGTGCGACGAACTACTTATTGGCAGATGCAGAATACAAACCAGAAATTATCATTTCAGACCATGCAATAAGTGAGTAACGTCGTCATTTAGTGTTCAGGATGATTACGGATTCTTTTTCGTACTCCGTGGGCCGAGAAGAGTTTGCTAGCTATGGTACATATCTCGACCCTACTTATTTAGCTAAACGAATAGGAAGCAACTTAAATGTCTAGAATCTGCCTATTTTAATAGTTTTAATTCAATTAAATTTTCAGTTCTTTATTGTTAACCCAAATCAACTACTGTTGGATGACAAAAGATGTTCGGCTCATATTTCAATAAACTGCAATATTTTCTTAAATATATGTTTCTCAAAAGAATGGGGAACATATATTTAAGGTGCGGAAATAGTTGCGATGATATCTCACAAATCTGATTACTGGTTTTTTACTGATATTTGAGTAAGAAAAGGTAGTAGGGAACAAACTAGAATCAATGCTCACCCAATTATACCTACTGAGCTACAATTTTCATTCCGACCCTCGTCAACACACGCAATGTGTCGTCAAAAAGTCGGGTTGTGTTTTGTGTCTTTCATTGCCCGTCGTGCGCAATGGTTGGGAATGGGATGCTGCCGGTCATGTGCGCGTGTGGAGCTGTTCTGAAGACACGTGGGGCCCTTCTAGGCTTCAGGGTTAGCAAAAAGAATAAGTCACTAGAGGCGCTGTTAATAAATCTTCCCTGGCAGATATTGCCAGCGTGAAGTCGTTAAAGAAACAAGAAATCAATATGAACCGAAATTATGAATTACTATTACCTTTAGTTATGTGTTAGGTGCAGTTTAAATGCAAATGAGAGTGTCTTATAAGTTGCTAAAAGATATTGTTTAATTATAGCATTGCATAGGAATTGAACAAACAGCTGAATAACTTGAACGAAATGGAACGAAATATTCAATCACATTCGAATGCAACTATAAGATGTAGTGCCTGTCGTTTACTTTTTCCATTTTCAAATATGTAAAGAAAAAAAGTTTTGCAAATAATTTTTAAGAAATGAGATTAATAGTGATGTTTCTGTGAATATCATAAGCAATATCACTGTGCTGTTCGGTTAATTGAAGTGATTCTCCCACACCTTTCTTTTGTTTATATTAAGTAATGTTACGTGTCATTGATTGCAGTATGTAGATACAAGCGCTTTATAATGAGTTTAAATTTTGCACACTCCGTTTAGTTTTTTACAGCTTACCTTCATAAAAAAAATAAAAACCTTTGCAAGAAACGAACGTATTGTCTATAGTTTATAGCAGTGTTGTCAATATCAGAGAAAGCAGCTTCCATAGCTGCATTACAATATCATAGTTCAAAAAAAAGCGATGAAAGAGTGGAGAAAGATAATCGGGAAGACTTTGTGAACTGGTAGATGTGCATGCAAGTATTGTCTCATTGAAAGAATGTAAAATGACTGAGAGAATATAAGAAAGAGAAGGATACATTTTATGGCAAGTATTGATACGGGGATAAGGAGAACATCTGATGTGCTTTTCATTTTGGTATACAATGTGCAGAAGCAGTTATTGAACTTGTTGCGTTTTTGAATGCAGTTATTGCTATCAGACTATACTGAAATGAATTTCGCCACTGCATTCCTTAAAAAATGGATCAAATGGAAAGGTTTGCCTTATTTCTAACATCACGGAAAAAGGATATATTTCTTGACAAAGGCAAAGAGGGGATATTGCGGAATTTATTCACAATATTTCGGCTCACGGTATACGGTATCCGGATTAGTTGTATGTTTTTATGGCTTGTGGATTTATAAAGTATATATCGGAACTTATTCAAATATGACTTCGTTTGGACTTTGTCATATTTCATCAAGTATTGACACAGTGATACTACTTGCGAAGATTAATTTTAAGCTTTGAGAAACAAAATACATTCTGGTGCTAAAATTTTTTCTCTTTTATACATGGTGGGGAAGCAAAGAAAGTACCGCCAAACAAGTGTCGGAAAAAAATTGGAGTTCAATGGACTAAGATAGTCGGTCATGGAAACAAACTTATTTCTATAAGTATTACAACAAAGAAAGATTAGTACGTACTGTGCAGAATACAGAATACCAGTAATCAGACAGAATGTGAATTAATTTGTTTGTGTGGTACAAGGAAATGGTATTAAGTAATGAGATAAGAGGTGGCGTTCTTTTTGATTATAACAAAAAACAAAATTTGGCTTCCGGGAAATATTTTAAAAAATGCTTAACATGGTTCATTATTTTAGTGCACCGAAAATCAAAGTAGTCATTTATTGTGTCACCACATATCATTATTGTACACAAATATATATGGCTATACATACGTACACACACAGGTAAAAATTCAAAGCATGAACCAGTTCTTGTTCTCCGAGTTAAACTTAAACCCCTTAAACTGCGGTTAAAATAAACCCCTGACAAATAACAGTCGCACATAAAAGCAAGACTTTGATTTCGAATTATTTATCAATCTGTGTTAAAACGCCATTCTACATTTCCATCCTTTATAACAAAACAGAAAAAACAACTTGTTGCACTTTTGGTGTCACAGTTTCCTAGATTCATTGGAACTTTCGTTGGCTTCTGCTTAAGAGCTTTCTAGCAGTGACAAGAAAAAAATGAAATTATGAATTTCCTAGCTTCCTGTAGATTCGCTATAGCACAGATATTTTCGATGTATCATATGTGAACTGATTGAAAAGTAGTGAACGTTGCTGGATTAAAGTAATTCAATATCAGACCTACAGTGATGTTATGAAGCACTGATAAGCGGATATTTACGAAAATTTTACTAAAACCGAAAAGGAATATGGTACCTTTAATTTTACTTATAAACTTTTGACATCTCCTGAGTATAGTCAATCCCAGAAATTCCAGTGAATCATGGACGCGATGGAATTTCTAAAAGGTTCAGTAAAATTGACACATCAAAAATCATGAAAACAAGACGAATTTGCTGGTTGGAAAATGTTGAAATCTTTGCTAAAAAAGTTTGCACATAACAAAATTATTTCTGGTACGCTAACTTTTCTATATTGCCGATACTTTCTTCTATTCACATCAGAATAACGTCACCACTTAGTTTTTTAAATTGTATCTGAAATGATAACATTTTATTGTAATTGATGTGTTTGTGAAGTGACGACGTCTTTTATTTGTTCGAAAAGAGCAGCAGAAGTGACGGAATGAACCAAAATCAAATTAAATCACATCGAGTTAAATTAGAATAAGTTTTGAATTGTAAACACTTTTCAATCAGTTTGACCAGTAGCAAAAACAGCATTTGAGCAAAAATAAACTTAGCCAAAAACGGCTGAAGAATTCATTTTTTTTTAATGAGGATTACTTCATATAAGTGGTTGAGTTATTAACAGCATAATATTTTAAAACTTCATTTTTCCGCATCGTTCCTTTCTTTGGACATTAAATTGTTTTGGCAAGGATGAAGGTATAGCTTATTGATATAGAAGTAAAAGAGAATTACTTGTATGATTGAGAGTTGTAACTATTGTAATAATAATAATAGTATCTGAATAGCCAATACTTTTTATGAAATTTGAGTGAAATAACAAAGTTTTGCTCAGGAGAATGAAAAGACGTTTTAAAACAGTCCCAATTTTGAAATAAAGAAAATATTTTTGGAATAACACCCAATATGGCTAGACTACATAAATGATAACTTACATTTCATCTTTCGCATTGCTCTCCACATTGTGCTGATCGAAAGGAAAACTCGAATAATTAGTTCAGGTGACAATTATTTCATTATCTCTGCTTTCAAAATTTCAATAAACACAAAAGTCTTGCAGTTCCTTTCTCTTGAAAAAATGTGATATTAAAAGACAGAGTAAAGTGAGGGGCGGATGTTTATTACGGAATAAAGATCACGGACGGATTGCGCTAAAGTTCAATGACCACTGCCTCTGTACAGTGTGACAGAAGTGCCACTATCTCTTCCTCTATCAATTCATGCTTTACTACTCAAACACTACAGCTTTAAGATACCAATAGGGCAATAGGTACTCAGAGGAACGACCTTCAACCGCTCCTCTTCCATCTTCTGTTGCCGAAAATCGCTTATGTATTAATGTCTATTGTAAGAAGACTTGATGTTCCTTCATTTTGAAAAAGATAAAAGAGACTCTCTTGTCATAGTTTAGTAAAATACTTTATTCCCAACTTTAATTTCTAATTCTAAAACAAAAGTTTCGTAAATATCTTTCATCGACTCTAGTTCTCTGGAAAGTAAAACTTTTCAAGATACGACTATAGCACAGAAAACCGACATATTAAATTGAAAAGTAACAATACATGAGCTTTGAGCAACAGTGTTACAGCAAAGGAAAATGAACAACAGCCACCCATATGCCAAGTGAACAACACGATATGCAACAACACGACTTTTTTTTCACCGTCACTATGCTTTTTAGTCAACATTTTTGTGTTGAGGCCACTTATTAGAAAGTCTTTTCAGGTGAAATATACAAAATGTGACGGTTATAATATAATTGAGACTTTAGATGCATATGCCATAAACAATATATAAAGGAGTGAATTTTAAAAGACACATTTTATGCAGTGAACTTTTCAACATACTTCTGGATGATTTTTCTTAAAAGATTCTCTGCTATACAGCTACTGAAAAATATGATTTGATCGATGACTGAATCCTAAAATATCATAAGATACATGCAATAATACTAAAAACAACAATAGAACTTTGATATGTGTGAAGAGCAGAATAGAAAAGTTGGTGACTACTGAATAAATGCATATTGAATTACTAGACAATAATATCGTTATATTACTAATTTATAAATACCTTCATCTAAATACCTTCATCCATGAATGATTCTCAAGTGGTTTTACAGAAAAGGTCAATCAAAATAGCAAATGAAATATACAAATCCGACTTACAAGAAAAGTATAAAAAGGATATTTAGTAAATAAAGGTTACTACGACTGCCCGCTGCTGTGTTTCCTGGCACGACTTATTGACGGTTCAATTAAGTATCTGCGAACACTTTCCGTAGGTCTTAGCGCCTCTTTGCAATCCCTTTGGGAACATTTTAGACCTGCAAGCAATTTCTCCCAAAGAGTTCTCTCAAAATGTATCAGAACCGGGGATTTGCCACTTTTTTCACCTTCTTCGTTGTATTTTTCATTAGTTCCAACCTGTGACTCCCAGTGCTTCCTTTCATCCACTGTTTTGCAATTTAATGACTTCCGTTGCTCCAAATCTTCTTCCTTCGAAGTACCAATGTGATTAACGTCACAATCATTCATCCTATTTTCTTCATTGATACCGTTTTTTGCGAACTCTGACCTGGGAATCATTTGCGGATCCAATCTCGAATTTCTTCCAAAATTTTCATGATCTCGTTCATTTTTGACAACTGCATAATCATCAACATTTATATTCCTGACAGAATGCTTGTCATCTGTACGCTCTCCCCTCCCCCTCACATTACTTACTTCCGCTTCGTCCTCAGTTCGATATATTCGTGATAAAGTTCCATCCAACATTTTTTCATTAAAATTTGTGACAGATCGCACATCCACTTCATTGAAAAATTCACTATTTGCACTTCTGAATGTAGAATTATCTAATAATAAAGAGTAGTGAGTTGTGCTGGTCACATCCGAAGACAAAGTAGGAGCTACTAAAAGAGCTAAAATATTGAAAATTTCCACTAGATCGATAATTCGCAAATCTAACGTAAATTTTCCGTGACCTAATTTGTTCTGAATTTTTTCAAAAGTGTTATTCACAGTACTGGATATATGGTTCGTGAATCCTAGTGTAACTGTAACTGTCGAATTTATGCTTAGAAAACAACATGATGAAGAGTTACGTATAATTATGCTCTTTTCTGCAGTTTTATCGTTCCGAGTCATCCCTTCAGAATTACTGTTAATTTCGTTGGTTTCGTCAGACATGGAACTGGAGTCAGATTCTTTAGGCTGTTTGTCTATTTCATGTATATAAAGCTTATCTTTCATATTACCGCTACCATACATTGTATCACTTTCTTTGATGGCAGAAATAACTTTTTCTTCAACATCATGCACTGTATTTGAAGCGTGAATTACAGTGCTCACAACTTTATATGGCGGTGGAGCAACTGAATCCCACTCTTCCACAACGTCAACATTTCCACCATAATAAAGCGATGTTGAAGTAGGATAGTTTGGTTTGTTCATAGAGTTATCGAACATTGAAAACACTGATTGGTCGGGCATCAACGGATTGCATGAAATTATGGTGAATAGCACAGAGAAAAAAGGACGCAATATCATAACTGTGGAAAAACTGAGAAAGGAATAGAATTAAGAATATAGGAATAGGAAAATTTTAAATGGATGAATCAAGTTTTAAAAATCTTAAATTGATGAAGAAATCACAATTTCTACTCGAGAAGTTTTTACTGTTGAACAGTTCGCATAAATCAATTCAGTAAATGAATACACTTCTCCAAATCTTGCTCATTGACAGCTGCTAGCAAATCCAGTGCACAGGGCAAACAACTTCGAACGACAGCTGCGCGTAAAGGCGTCCAAATTGTAGATGATGAAATGGAGCTATAAGACTGCTGCAGTTGAAGAGCCGTAATAAAATGTTCGATTGCTTCTCTAAAATTTGCAATAAAATAAAAAAAGGGTTCAAAATTATTTTGATTTTGACCTTATTTAATATAAGAGGATAATGAAAACAAATATATCGGAAAAAATATGTCGAGCAATAAATCACAACTGACAAACGCAAACAAAGGCAAGAAGTACCAGGACGCGACGAATTTATTTGCTAACTCTGGCTAGATAAAAAAAACTGATCAATGTTTAAAAAACAATTTTTCAACACAATTCTGTTCCTTTCAAGAAATTTAAATCTGACCAGAATCAATTGAGAAAATAAGAGCAATAAAAATGAGTGACAGCACACATACTTGTAATTCTGCAATTGAATGCAAGCAATGCCTAGATTACAACGAGCACGTGTATAGTTTGGACAGATGTTGAGAGCCTCGCGATAAGCAGCAATTGCTTCCGCAGCGCGTTTACCATTAGCCAGTGTTGCTCCCAAACGGTTCCAAAGTACGTAGTCCTACAACATTTTGAAAAAATTTGTTTTAAAGCAATCATATAAAAATTAGTGTGTGGAATAAACGAGCACGTGTATATGAGGTGAATCATAAGGTATTTCTTTTAGAATGTTTTACCAGTTATTCTCCATTTCAATGAATCATCGCCAGTCCAATCAATAAGCAGAGATATAAAAAGGAGTAATGTAAATTAAGTATTCGATCAGTCCAAACCTGATCTAGATGATCGACAGTCAGTCAGCAGTCATACCGTTGAAAGGAAATGCGCTGCGCTCATAACTACAAAGCGTTATTTTGGAATCTCAAAGAATTTTCAGTGTTGTGAAGCAGCAAACTTCGGATTTTAAAAACTTCGAAAATCCGAAAAAATGTTTTCATGATTTGCGCTCATACTTCACGAACCTTCGGACTGTAAACAAGCGCCAATTGCACTTCTTCAGCAGCTCGGTTATAATCACCCTTAATGTTGTACACCAAACTTAACGCATTGTGAAGTGTTGCTTCATCAGCTGCTTCCGTATTTGAAAGCACTTTTTGAATTAGTTCTTCCACCTGAACATTAGCGTCATAGGAAATTAAAGTTTATCAATGATCCCTGTTATTTCTATGCTTTAATTTCTATTCAACAATCGTTAAAAATTCCTAATTCTTTAGTAATTCTGACAACTTCTGTAATTGGCCTACTTACTAATCCCTGTTTTAATGATGATTATTCAAGCTCCAACTATGAGTGGTAGAACTTTCACCAAATGACTAATACTGGTCGTACTATATTATAAACCATGAAGCTACTTGTATTTTAAAGGCAAAGTCTCGACCTTTCCCAACAAATGCAGTTAAGCACTTTATCTATTTCAGCTTTACTAACAATCTTCACAATATTAATTCATGAACAAGTAACAGGATACTGACTGAAAATTATAGCTGTAAAAAACCTGTTGCGTCCGAATAGTAAGGTCCTCAATTAGACTGCTAGGAGCAGTTTTGAATTCCAACGGAATTGAATCACCATCCAAATAAGATATAATCCACTGTTTCAAAACTTCTAATGCTTCTAATTCCATATATTCATTAATGTAAACTGTGGCAAGATCAAGATGTATCTATAAAATGAAGAGAGCATGTCAACAGGAAGGTAAGTCGTGATCCGTGAGAGTGCACAACTAAACAGAAGTCAAAAAGAAAATTAAATAGCAATGATAAATACACATGTCTTTATTAAAACTTTTGATAATGAGCGTACATGATATTAAAAATTGCAGAGCTGAGAATTATATAGTATATTTCTAATTTTATTTCTTTAAAACAAGTAAACACTGCACATTTAAAAAAGAATGAAGCAGTGATTTTGTCATAAGCATTTACATGCTCCACTATTAAAGATGGCTTCTCTAAAACTATTCTTTAAATTAATGTCTCATTTATTAAATTTTTCCAGCAATCTGGTATCAAACTCAATTTGGTCAATTTAGTAAAAGTTTGGAGCATTAAAACTCAATTTTATATTTTATACACTAATGCATGTGTATATGTCTCCTTATTGCATGGTTCTTAAATTTTGATTTGAAAAATACAAAAATTACTTTTTTTTGTTCTGGCTTCAAATTCAAAGCTTTCTTATATGCAGCAATTGCTTGTCTATCGTTCTCGTTTTTAGTTTGACATTTACCAAGTAGAAACCAGCCCTGTGAATCGAAGGTTTCTCGAAATATTAAAACGGCTAGAAATAATTACAAAATAGATTTGAACGCCAAAGTAAAATAAAGAAACTTGTATATTTCCGATGAGCAAAAGTTTTTTACGTCACAGACCAAAAACACTATAGATTAGATGACCACGAAGTATTATAAGCTACTCTCAGTAAAAGAAAAACAAACTTCAAAACTCTCTTGATTCTGTTGTACAGCAGCTTCAAAATATAAAATGGCATCAACTATCAGTCCAGCATCCAGCGCTTGTTGTCCTTTTTCGAATGCATCCATTTCTCTTAAGTAGGGATTATTCCTTCCAAAAACATACATTTCATCAAAGCGTGTCCTGAAACGAGATAATGGTTGAAAAAGCCTTGATTTTGACAATTCAAGTAAACAAAAATTAGCAATACCAACTAAGGTTTTGTTCGTTTCTAATCCAAACAATATAATATGCATTTCAACGCATTGTATTTTTTAATATCCTCGAAATATTTAAGCAAATACCACCATTCAAAGAAAGGAATCAATACAAACCAAAGTGATTCAACGTGTAAACAAATGTGAGATTACCTTCCTGCAAATGTTTTAGCATTTGTTTCAGTTTTCATTTCAGAAGCACAGATCGCGCTCTAAAAAAGTGGCATTTGTAATTAGCTAACTGATTAATTGGGCAAGTCTTAATCCTGAGTAATTTCATTTTTTTTTTACTTTATTGTCAACTAAACTTTCTAGTGCAAAACCAGCCTCTGATGCAAATCCTTTGTCTATTTGCGATTTTTGGTCGAATTCGTCGAGAAATTCAGTGGCCCACATCTCAGATTTATCTCTGCAATAATTTTAAAAACGTAGAAAGTTCCAGAATTTATTTTTTATTTTGCAAAAATTTATTGTTTTAAGTAAGGTCTGCGACAGCTGCATTCAACATCATATTGGCACTGAGAACTTGGAATCTGCGTTAGTAATATACCTGGCTTTATCTCGGTCTTCAACCTCTTGCTCATGAAAGTTTAAACCAGAAAACTCCTTAGCCCATTGTTCTGGTAAATAATTGGCTTGCTGCTCTGCTTCGTTAGCCCACTTTTCAACTAAATTCTTGGGTTGTTGATGTCCTGCTATGTATTCCTCAGCCCACAAATCGACCAGATTTTGTGTGGAGTCCATTTGATCAGCCAATTCGTATAGATTAGTTGTCTTAGGGGCTGCGGTAGACATTGTAAGACTTATCAGGTACTCGTCGTCTAGCTGAAATCAAAGGGAATCTTAGCCAATTTGTGCTACAGAAACTACTTAAACTGTTTTTATATAATCATATATAATCAGTCATGAGAGTGATACATATGGGTAATTTAAATTGATATAAGTAACATTCGATAGATCAAATCTATAGTTGACTATGGAATGCCTTCCATCAATGTAATTAGAATAAATAATGGATAAACTTTATCGATAATACTTACATTCCGAGGCCTTGGATTCTCGATTAAAAATTGATCCCACGTTTTTTCAAAGTCGTCATCTAGACTTCCCTCAATAACTCGTCTCGACAAATCTACCAAAGGATTGTGCTGCGTACAATCCGTCTCAACTAATGACTTGCCAGCAGAAGTCGAAGTCATTGTTGGGACTACAAATACCTGAAACATAACCAATACTTATTCGGGATGGAATAAGTCGCATTCCCACCATCTTTCAAAATATCTCCTACGTAACATTTTCAGCTTATCCAAATACTCAATCCCAGCAATTCTTATCAATCTCCACTGCCTCTTCAACCGCATACACCGCTCCTCTACCCAGTGATAGTGTATTATCAATCAGATATTGTTTCAGCTCCTATTCCATTTTCCTGAAAAATACAGTACCGTTCATAATTGCATGCTTGCAATGTATACTTTCCCATTCCGACCAGTCTTTGCCGTCCTCTTTATAATACGCGCTATTCTTGTCGCTTAATTCTGATATTATGAACAAAGCTATGGCCGTCATAAAATTAAGTAAATAAGTTTTCGTTAATCTTCAAAAAAATTAATCTTTAAAAACAGCCTTGCTATGCCCTAAAAAATAACGCTACCGAAAAAAAATCACAATTACCGGGAAAACAACACTACGAAGGAACAAAACACTTTCTCTCTCAATGAATAAAATTTATTGAAAGGATAACAAAATGTGTTTAGTGAGATAGAAGAAGGGAAAAAGAGTGTCAATAAAGATTGAATGCTATACAGTAAGAGATTGTTGAAAGTTGGAAAAGAACATTGTTAAGGGGTATTTCCGATTTGAATGCGAATATTTTAAAGCTCATTATATTTTCAACATTTCCTTCGCATGTTTATGCACTATTTATTTGTAACACAGAACGATAGGAGTAGAAGACCAAAAGTAATAACACGCGTTTATTCACTTTTTGGTTTTTGGCGACTCGACTTTCGATCTTTCGTTCCGTCTCGAGATCTCTCGATGGCTTACTGGTAGTTGTGATGGTGTTGTGTGTTCTGTCGCTGATTGTGATGTTTAGAGGAGATTATGTGAAAACAACATTTTAGATGGCTCATTCTGCTCAAAAAGGAAAAATTATCGCAGTGATAGGAGACGAAGATACTGTGGTCGGATTTCTGCTTGGTGGAATAGGTGAACTTAATAAGGTTCATTTTGCATTTCTTTTGTGTTCATACCAAAAAGTTGTTTGGTGTAAATACTTAGTTTATTAAGCAAGTCAAAGCCTCACTTCATGGTTGTGGTTGACTATTATATTTCAACTTCTAAATCAAAATGTGTTTTTTATTTCAGGCTCGTCGACCAAATTATTTAATTGTGGACAAAAATACAACAGTTAATGAGATAGAGGAAGCATTCAAAGATTTCTGTTCGCGTGATGATATTGCGATAATTCTGATCAATCAACATATCGCTGAACAAATACGTTTTGCTGTTGATGAATACACTGCCAGTATACCGGCCGTTTTGGAGATTCCATCGAAGGAAGCTCCTTATGACCCAACTAAGGTTATTTTCGACATTTACTCGTTTACGTCTTTCTGTAAAATAAGTTCACAATTGAAGTGGTGTAGCTTCTCCTCTGAATATTTTTGATAAATAACTGTTAGTGATTAATGCTAAAATGCTTAGAATTAGAAGCTGTTAGAATGCTTATCGCCTGCTAAAGCACTGAGTTCATTCCCAATTCTAAGTATGCCAAAAATAGTTTCTGACTTCATTATCTACTGCATCCTTTCGATAAAAATTTGTCTTGTCTTACTTAATTTCAAGGTTTTCTCTGTTCCCAGTACCTGGTTTCTATTAAGCAGTGGTTTTCCTGATATCGGTTACTAAGGCACTTGAATGTCATTTTCGGTTTCTTGAATAGATCTTGCTACTTCTTTGGATTTTCTACAAGTAGCAAGCATTTTTTCAGGACAGTATAATGAGCCGAGCCAGAGGATTGTTCAACCCAGATGATTTCCGTTGATTCTTAGTAGCTTAGTGTTTTTTTCCGCACGTCTCATTCCATACTGATATATTTTGATTTGTAATTTGATGAGTTGATTTTTCAGTGGTTTTGTTTCTTCTCGAAAAATTACCTTAAAAATGGTTGTTTTCGGAAATGACATCAATTTCAGAGTAGACCTCCTAATGTTGTGTTTACATTTGCATGGATTTTGCAAATTTTTGTTTTATATGCTTAGTTTGGTAGCTTAATAATGTTTTTGAAGATTATATATAGAGATAAAGCAGTCATTGTCACTTTTGTGGTTAACGAAGCAAAACTATCTTGCAGTGAACAATTCATATTTTTGTTATTGTATTTTCAATTCTTTTTTGATAGCTGGTCACTGCTGTAGAATCTTGGAATAACTAGGAGTAAAGTAAATGGTTATTGGAATTCGAATAGAGTTGTCTGTTAAGATTGATGATAATGACTAATAGCAAATTAGAGGTGTGAACTTGTCTTTTATAATGTGAACTAGTTGCAAGTTTCGAAACCGTTTTGTTTCAGTTTTTATTGAAGATAAGACAGGGAAAAGAGTGATTAGAAGAATTTATTGCTGATATATTTCATCTTACTTCTCTCCGTGGTCCTTTTTCTCGAGATTTATTATACCTCGGGGATGCAAAAACAGAGCTTTCATAGTATTATTTTCAAATTATACATAAGTAATGAGTGGTTGTCTGTTATTTTATGCTTGTTACTTGGGCAGTCCTTCCGGGATTTTCGAATATTAAAACGTTTTTTATATTTCCGGTCTTAAGTATAGTATTAATCAAGACGTAATATAACATTCTGGAGGGGTCTATAGCAAACGAAGAGGATTCCGTACCATTCTCAACTCGCTAGATTCATATAAATTCTCCTACGTGGATCTGACAAACAGAAATCATCCCAATTTTTTGCTTCTATAAAAACTGTCGGGAAAGCGATATATCCCTTTGTCATATAAAATGAAAATAATTTCAGAATGAAAGGATTATCGTTTATTCGACAATTATTTTCCCACCGACATTTGCATATTTCTTTACTTAGGCAACAGACGATACCAATGGTGGTCGATCAGGATGGCCGTATTGAAAGAGTTTATGACATTTATTCACGGCTGCTCAAAGATCGTATTGTTTGTGTAATGACATCGGTCTGTTATTATAATTGCTTGTTATAATTTATTCTTCACTCACATTTATTTTTATGACGTCACATAGATGCTGGATGATAGCTTCAATCCATTTTTTATCATCTCTTTATAGAGTGACTATTTAGTTAGCATATAATTTTCATAGCATAGTTCAATAATGACATCTTGTTAGATGAGATGAGAAGGAAAAGCACTTGTTTTCTAGTTATACAAATAGACTGTTTTTTAGATAAATGATCAGGTCGCTGCTTCTATTATTGCACAGCTTCTCTTTTTACAAGGTGAAAGTGCGAAGAGCACTATTAATATGTATATAATGTGTCCTGGTAAGTAGATCGTTTTGTATTTATTTTGTTTTTTCCTTCTCAAATTAAGCCTTAACTTTAAATTCAAGCCTATTTTTAGGTGGCAGCGTGACTGCTGGCTTAGGTATTTATGACACGATGCAGTATATCAGCGCTCCAGTAGCAACTTGGTGTATTGGCCAGGTGATTGGTTTGTAACGGTTGTCTAATAAACTTCAGTTTTCATTTTTCTTTAATAAATTGTGGTTTTCTTCTTCTCTTTTCCGATTTTTCATTCGTATATGCGCTGTTTACTTGGACCAAAGAGCTGATTATCCGGTGATCAATCCCTGAAATTCTAGGCTGCAAGTATGGGTAGTCTTCTGCTGTCTGCTGGTGCAAAAGGGATGCGCACATCGTTGCCCAACGCTCGCATAATGGTTCATCAACCTAGTGGTGGTGCAGAGGTACACATTTAGTATTTGGTTTGGATTCTTTATACTTATTTCATTCACCTGCTATATCATTGATCCTAGAAATTTAAATATCTGGCAGCCTAATTGGGTTGCGAATTTTTTTATTGATTTTCTTAAGGGCCAAGCATCCGATATTTTGATTCGAGCCGAAGAAATTGGTAGACTCAAAACACGGTTGAACAACATTTATGCCGTTCATACAGGTAAAGCTTGTTCAACATATGTAACTGTATTCTTTTAATTACAATAATATTTCTGTCTGTGAGAGAAATTTAGTTTTTCTCTTGAGAATAGCTATGCTTTTCGATTTTAAAACTTGCCTTAATATTAGTGTTTTGTGAATAGGGAGTAACTTAAGAAGTATTATGCATCCACTACTAGTTTTTAATAAAATTTAAGATTTGTTTCCGTCTCTTTTGAACGATAGTAGAGGCTAATTTTGTTATCTAGTGAGTACCTGTAAACTTTCTTGTCATCGTATTTGCAGGACAGAATATTGAAATAATTGAGGAAGCACTAGATCGCGATCGATATATGAGTCCGGAAGAAGCCAAACAGTTCGGTATAATTGATCAGATAGAGACTTCTGCATTTGATTTGTGATTTTATTATATTTTTTGTTGCTTTTATATTATATGTGGTTTTCTGAGCACTAACTGTTGGCCCAGTCATTATTCATTTTGTGATTGACGAGAAATGTCAGTCCTCTTGAAGGAATGGTATTTTTTCATTGGTGGATCCTCTGTAAATATTTGTCTTCGGTCACGAATGATTAAAATAAAATTTATCAAACAGAGTCAATTTATTACGACGAAAGTGACTTAATCTTGTATGAAATGCCGGATGTGGACTCAATGTTATAAGGAGATAGGCACAGAAAATGGAGATCGCCATGTAATTTAAGTTTCAACTGTTATTTTCAAGACCGAAACATTTTTTTATTTGCGCATGCTTGGTGTCGCTTGGTGGTTGCTTGTTCATATGTTCTACATTGACGTTCAAAAAACAGTTGAGAAATGACACGTCATGGTGTGAAGTGTCCCGGTTCTATTCAGAAATTTTTTAATTTGTAGGGATGAAGATATGAATAATTGTTCCAAGGTAGTCCTTTTATCATACAAATATTATTGGTTCATAAGATTTTAACAGTAGTTATTGGGAAGCAAAGCGATCCATACGGAAATTACAGATTTGGTAAGCACTGCAGGACGACAGTTATCATCTGTTGGCAATACACAAAGACGATGACATTGGTGAAACTGATAAGATAAGGAGGAGAAGGGCTGCTTTTTGGTTTGTATAGGAAGCATAAAGAAGGGAGGAGGGAGATTGAAGTGCTACAAGGAAGCAAGCAAGCAGTCCGTTATATGTTTGCAAGTGATGATACTGTTGACGTGTCTCTCTTCTGCATGACACCTCTGTACCGTACTTCGCTTCACTTCAGTGCTTAGCATTGAACTGTGCATAAAATCCAATCATTCCTTATAGTGATATTATGCACATTTTCATGCAAAGCATTCAAGTTTTCAAATGTTCTTCCCCTCTATCTTTCAACAATTTACCTCTTCACGAGACTTCTCTTTAGCATTCATTCTTTTGGTAAGTCTCTTATTTGCCGCTCCATTTCAATCTCTGAATTATTCACATCCATCAAAATATTTCATCCCTTCAAACCGAACTATTTAAAACAAACGGTGAAATGAACAACATTCTCAAGAGCAGATAGTATGCATTTTTGCACCTTGCATGCTGCTCTCTATTCCTGGTGCATATATAAGCCTGGCTAGGTTTTGGTATATTTGATCAATAGATAGTTGTGCAATGTGCAATGTGTTTCATGTAAGCCTTGTTACATTAGCGCTTAATATTCTTATTCTTTACAACACAAACAACAATTTCGTTTTTGTTCAAGAATAGCAGTTGAATGCATTTCAACTCAATTTTGTGGTGGAAATTAACCTCTATCACCACGGTATTAGGCTCTATCTGACACTTTCACATCATCAAAAGGCAATTGTTTGATTTTTATGTTATACATCATCAATATACTGCTTTCAAATATTTTTGAAAGCTGAGCAAAAAATTGATTATAATTTCATATTTATTTGACGGTAGGATGATTCACTCATCTTACTTGAAAACCTGACATGGAACATCTCATCGATTTCAAGATATAAAGTGGATAATAAATCGGCAATGTCCTGAAATTGATGGATGCTTATTTGGAAATTTATTTGAAAAAGTTGATGCAATGCTATCATGAAATTGGATAGAAAATGAAAATAGCAATTTAACTGTTTGATAAGTCTTGATAAGTGGGTTAGCAACAACATCTTCACCATATATTTCGGTGTCATTAACATTAGCGCATCACTGGCAAAATGATTTCCGCTTGTCAAAAATTATTGAAATTTAGAGTAATTGTTTCGAGTTTGTAATATCTTGAAATCTTGCTTTATATTAAGTTATAACGCTGGATTTTGCTTAGAATGAATTCAAGTAAAAAAAAATTATATACCACATATGATACAACCTATAGATCCTTTCCACACACCTTCCCCTCAGTTACTTGCAATATTTCTGATATTTTACTGTATGAAGGCTTAGTCCCACTCTACTCTCCGCCACCAAAGGCAATATATGAACCCTTTTAGCGCTAAAATTTCAATTATCATTTCTGCCAATCAACTAGTGTTCATTTTGTTATAAATACCAACATTACTCATTCATACCTGCTGCCATTTGGACTTTGACGTCTCATTTTATTCCTATATTTACAGATCTTCAAATCCCTTCACCACATGTTTCTTTTGTCCAGTCAAACATCATGAAGGCTGTTTCATCAAAAGTGAGTTTTATTGAATTTGATTACTTGACAGAGTAAACATAACTTAAAATTATATTTAGATATTTGGATGGGAATATATTCAACACTTTTTAATTTAAGAAATTTGAAAAATAAGGCTTGTGTATATAGATATATGTATGTGGGAAAATATAACACTGAACCAAATTGTAGAACAAATATTGAAAAACACAGTATTATTTGAAAAAAGATATGACAAAGCCAAGTGATAATGTGATAAAGATTCATACAGAAAATCAGTGTACGGAAACATTAAATATATTAGTGAAATATAATATATTATAACTTAAATATTGAAATATCAGAAAATGAAATTAAAAACCCGGAAAGAGACGGAAGGAAATTTAGGTCAAAGCTCCACAGTAATGTACAAAGCTAAAATGAATAAAATTACCACAAATAGATTTCAAACAAGAGAATTATTTTTCAAGAAAAAAAATCCTTGCATAAATGGTGAGCTGGGCATACAAGATAATATATATCAAACAAAAATTTTTCTCATCATTTGTTAGTTTAGCTGAATATCACTTTTCTCAATGAAAGATTTTTTTGTAAAGAATGTTACGAATTGCTTACGTATAAAAAGACCCCTCCCAAAATCTTGGAGCATACATTATATTTAGTGAAATATATAATGAAATATGGCAGTTTAAAACTTATTCTACTTTATAAACGAATGAATAAGATTGCGAAGTTTATCACATAAATTCCATTATTCAAACCCATCTGTTGGACTAAGTCGTAAGAATTTATTACATTTTTAACACTGATAAGTAAATCGATATCAACAGCTGAAAAAAAAATATATTTTCATCTCTGGTGACTTTAGGTCTGGACATTTTATGCTCTAAACGCAGCCAGGTCTCGATAATATTAATTCATCTACAGCCGCTTTAGCAGTCATTGTGATGTTCAGGACGCTGTCCATACGCTGATGTTGCCAAAATTATCGGAACAAGTGTTAGCTTAAACAGTACCTTATATAACGCATTCCTCGGTGCTTAATAGCACATGAGATGCAGATGCATTTCCGCAGCACTTACAGATATAATACTTACGTTAACCATTACTTCACTATTGAATGAACAAATTTTCATCCTTCGCTGGAATCAGAAGAATCACCCAGTGATAGAATCTTACACACATGAATTGGAAGTTTGTCTTGACTGGCCGCAAGTTGATGAAATATAGCTTCTGCTGAAGTTAACGTATCATTCAAATCAATATGCATCGATAGATCGTTTACATGCTGAAATAATGGAAAGAATCTAAATATTTATGATATTTCTGAAAATTTCCTACGATTTTTAAACACCAAAGCAACAAATTTTTATGACAGCAATTTGCAGAAGAGTAAATATTAAATATAATTGTTAGAGAGGTTTAATTAACAATTTTTCTAATTCAAGAGAGCTTGTAATTTTTCTGACTTGATATGGTTTATATTATCACAATCCACTGAATTCAATATTAAAATGTCAGTTTTTGAGATGTCAAAATATTAAGGAAAAATGAAACTAGCCTTAAGAATTTCTGTCAAACCAAACTTGTTTTCAATGATGAAATTCATTTGCTGATCAAGGATTGCTACACAAATTAAGAGATGGAAATTTGAACATGGTAAATCGGTCCACAAAACCTGAAGAAATGCATTGTATTAATACACGGGATACATGAAAACTGAATTAAAAGCATTAACCTCCCATAACCGCATAATATCATCGAAGCAAAATTCTCGTTTGAATACAACCAGCACCCAACGAAAACAGAAGTACATGTCATCAGAATTATGACTTTCTGCAAAAAAAAAAAAAAAAATAAAGAACTATATGAAAAATGTCTTTGAGGAAAAATAATCAATTTCAATACATAAATAGCAAAAATAAACAATAACTCATACAGATGAGTTCATAAAATATTCAAACTGAAAATCGAAATAGCGAACCTAAATAATTGGCTAATCTGGGATTAACAACCATAAGGAGGTCGCGCAAATCCATCAACTGCTTTTTAATAGCCGACTGGTCCAACTCGAAATTTCTGTGCTGTAAATAACAAATTTGTGACAAAAACTAAGCACTTCAATTAAACTATATTGGAGAGTGTTAGAAGTTTTGATTCCTGTTTGTTATTTTATTATTCGACAGAGGAAAACTATAAAATGATCTAACATAAAATAATCATCTGGTCAAAAAGAGAAATCATATTCTTACAAAACTTGGATAGTTAGAAATTACGTACAGTTGTGACCAACACTGAAAAGCCAAAGAAAACTAAACTAGTCAAGTCTTGCATGTTTGCATTATAAAACTGGAAACGGATGAAACATAACTTCAATCATTTATTAAAAAGATAATGAAATCAAAATGTTACCACTCTTTTTAACAACCCAACAAAAGCCCAAAAGGCGTGAACTTCATTCTGCAGCACAACAAGCAAAGGAGAAAGAAAATCACTCATTCCCTGCACATAACCTAAAACATTATTGGATAATGTCCAAAAAAAAAAAAAAAAAAACATATGAATTAAAGATTCATTATAGTCATTATAGCTTTTTCTTGTAAATCCGTGCTTTTTTTTTCGAATGAACAATGAAAGGAAAAGCATAAATATAGAAATATATGCTACAGTGAACTAACCGAGGTCAAAATTATACATACAATACGTCATTAAGATGTCATTGAGGAGTACGAGATTACCGTTATTACAACCGCCAAAGAAAGCATGTGTACGATCTGTTCGTGATACATCCTTATCTAAAAATAACACAAAAGATCAGTTGAAAGGATATAGGTTTAAAAACTAATAGTAACACACGACAATAAATTTATAAGCCAAATATATAAAAAATATATCTAAAAATGCAAACTATGATAAATCGCCTTATAAAATACCAATTAAAGCTTTGCGAGCAGCAAATTCACTAAATCTACTTTCTTGATCCTTGCTTATCGTTTTCCACTGTAGCTTCATGCGATAGTAATCCTCCGAAAGCGTTTTGTGTATCTTAAAAATAATTTTGTTTTATGAAGAGAAAAGAATTAGAGAACAATTTGTTGAACTGACTTAAAAGATTTCTCTGAAAATCAAAGAAGTAAACACACAAGCAAAAAAAAAAAAAAAAAAAAATGGCCCAAAATAAATGACATAAAATTGAAAATCCAAATAATTACAGTTTCATTCTGAGCAGAGGATTTTTTCCAATCATACACACCGAGAAGATACTTCCACGCTTCCTTCCTTAACGATGGATCCAGACCACCACGAAAGATCAATACTTTTAATGAATGAACATCTCTGATAGAGCCATTAGGCATTCTAAATATTCTCATTTCCAACAGAAGTCAAAAAACCACAAATAAAAGCAGCTTTTGGAAAACGAACTATAAATCTGACTAAATCATGCCAAAATTACGCGAGTTCTGCTTACTTATACTTTTGCCAGAGTGCTTCGGTCAGTGGTTGTTCCCTTGTAAATTCTGGACGTTCTGGCAATTCCAAATGTGTTATAAGTTCAAAACCCGCATCATCATGCGACCTATAAAATTAATGAGTTTGAAATGAGATCTGCAAAAATAAATGAAAAAATCGAATAAAATTTGTCGAAACAATTACCTTAGAATGCCTGCTGCTTCATCTTCTTTTTCTCTTAACTCCCTCATTGCTCTGATTTTTTCTTCTGCGCTCACCGCATCTGATTCCAGTATAGAAGGTATAACCTTCAAAATAGACAATTCAGTATGAAATGAATGAAAGTGATGATTTAAAGATTTTAAGCTTGTTATTATATAACTTTTTTACACTGTCATGTCCACAGTTCAAATCCGGAAATCAGAGTATAGTGTGAGAGTGGCAACGATAGCAGCAAAGAAAGAAGCAAATTTTCTTTGATATATGGTTTAATATAGTATTTTAACAAAGTGGAAAATAATTTCTAAATGTACCTGTTCCTGGACAAATGTTGCAACTTTCCCAAGCCCTGTCATTGCTGTTGCGTACGGTTGTGCCATCATACGCTATAACAGTAAATTAAATGTGAAAATGCCTGAATTCACAATGTAATTCTTTCATAAAACTAAAGATAATAAAGATAACCAAGTTGTAAAATATGAAATTACCGAGAAGAAATCACTGTTCAAATCCAAAATGGAGACAGACTGTTCCAAAGCTTCAAGGCGTTCATCCGTAAAAAGTACCAAATTTGCTTCTCGAGCTGAACGTTTCAATGTAGCATATCTAAAACTTGCAAAAATAATAAGTGTATGTTTAAGTCACAAATGATTAAGAAAATATTACCTTTGTAAGTTATCAGTAAAGGAAGATATACCACCTTGACGAAAATACAGTGGTGTATAGCCCGAACCATCTTTACCGATAAACCGTACCCAAGGATATCCTTCAAAAATGAGTCATAATACACACAAAAGCAAAACAGACTTACTAAGTAACTCACACAGATTCCATTAACTGCTCTACTGATTAGAAGTCGAGATTAAAAAATACTGTGATTTATAGAAACTCAAAATAAACCAGGATTTTTCAACAAACAATAGCCAAAAAGTTAAATATTTTCAATTTTAACAAGCAGAATTCATTTTGGAAAAAATACCTTTCTTGGGTTCAACACATTGAAATGATCGCAAATCTTTAATATCAACTGAAAATTTTAGCTTATTTATATAATCTCGACGTGATTCGCCACTATCTGATGATGTTGAAAGATTTTCACTGTCATCCTCCGCTGCAAGGACCCAACCATCTTCTTCCATAGGAACCCATTCAATCATCACACCACATGGCTGAAAATAAAAAATTTTTTGATAAAAACAACTCTATTTCATTCCCGAAAGCAACGATCAAATGAATACGAGATAAACTGCACAAACTTTTTCAAGTAACGATAATTTCCCACTGATGTAACAGTCTTCTGTTTCTTCACTTTCCACAACTCGTTTTGCAGCAACTCCTTGAAGCGTAAAAGCCTCCTAAAAGCATTCAGCGTATTTTCAAAAAGTCATTTACCAAAACCACCCTTTCTTCCCTCACCAAAAAAAAGTTTTAGGGAATGACCGCACAACAAATAAGGAAACTAAGGCAAGGCTGAGCTTATGAAAAACTTTCCTCCAAGAATGAACTAGAACACGCACCGCCATCATACTACCCACTTCTTTTAGAAGAATTATGTCAATTGTCTCAACTGTATGCATCAACTACTGCAAAATCGTTTAGATATTTTCAAGTCAAAATGAAAATACATTTCGTGAACCACAGCAGTGAGATTGAATCCTCAGTCAATCTTGTATGAAACTAGCAAGTTAGATGAATGCCTAAGAAAGGGACATTGTTATAACAGTAATCTAGCAAATAACAGTATTTTTTCATATATAAAACATGAAACTGTGACTGACACGTGTAATAAATGAAGAGTGAACGCTTGTCACATCGTCCAAAGCTTCCATTGTCATCACTCCTTTTTTCTTCTGATAATGTCGATACACAAGATATGCAGGAATCATCAACAACTGATCAAACCAAGATTGCTCCTTTAAAAAATAAAATGAACACACGACAACCCCAGTAATTGATGGTTTTGTTGCCCATCATTTACTGATTGTTCCCATCTAATACTAGTGAATGATTATTTGTCAATCTTATCACTTTTACCCATTTTACGTCATGGTCATTTCAGAGCAAACAGTACTGTCATCTTCATTTTTTAGCTGCTTCTAATAACTCTATTATCATGTCAAATAATTCCCAAAAGTGTTGTATAAGTAAACTTGGTGTTCACGTGGAATAGTTCGTATCAAATAACAAAAATACATCAAACAGGAAAGCAAAAGATTTTTTGCTTGAAATATAGTTCGAATTTCGGAAATTTTTTAAAGTTTTGAAGCAAAAATTTACGCCTAGATGGATATGATATATATACACATACATACATACATACATACATACATACACACACACACATACACATAAATGCACCAGCCGTGAAAGAGTGGATTCAGGGTCGTCGTCCATTGGACGCAATAATAATTACAACAGTAAATCGATTGCCGCGTTGCTGGTCGCAGCGCGGCAAACAGCATGGAAGGATGTGTGTAAAAGTGTGACGAAGTGATTTGTCGGTTTGGGATGATAGATGTGCGGGATTGGCGGTACTCAGTCATCTACCTTTTCTCCTACAAAACTACGAGAGTGTCACGTGGTCCTGTTTATTTCCCAGTACCAATTATCCTCTAATCCTTTTTATTTATGATTCGTAATATATTACCGTTTAGCACTTCTCTCTTTGCATAAATAATATTTTCTCTATGAATGTTAAAACATTACACTTAAATATTGTTGGTTTTTGATAATCACAGTTCCCAGTTTTTACTCTATATGCATCTCCATTTTGCCTTTGTTTTTCTTTACGTTTCTCAGAAGGCGAATACTTCAGGTAAATTAGACAGATATCATCATGTGCTCCGTTTTCATCACATCATGAAGTTATTGATGTGCTGACATCGCAGCAAAGACTTTTCCATTTCCAATGCAGTTTTATTTTGTAATTTCTCAGTCGAATGTAATTTTACTTCAGATTTCCAGTTATTCCAGTTTTAATTGTCGTTTTATTTTGCAGATTGTCTTTTCCTATTTTTGATAATCCGGCAGATCCTTTCATTAATTTCCGTATTGCTATTTGGTGGTACCATCGATGTATGGAAAAAGGAACAAGTATGGGGAACTGCTTGCCGTTACTGTTCCCGAACTTATTGCGTAGCGACGACCACTCTTCACTGGAAGAAGTCATTGATAATGCTAGCGGCAGTAATACTATAATGAGATATCCCGATTCAGAGGTTGTTTAAACCGTAACGCTTAATATAATAGTTTTAACGCTTAATAGCTAACTTTTGATGGATACTTCATAATATATTTTCTGGGACTGTATTGCACCACTCGCTATTGACTAGCGCTTATCCCACATGGACAGGACCAGAATTTGGGGAGAGATAGGTCCATAAATTCTGAGTTACTACCTTACTCTAACTACTTCTGTTCAAGCTAGTGTAGTCAAAAGTTGGGCACACTTGAAATATCATCATTATACTGCGGTGGTGCATATTTAAGACGTGTGAAGGTGGGTTCAAGTTTAAGAATTTTTGGAAATCTACTGAAAGATTTTAATCGAAAGAAAAAGAAATGAATTTTTTAATGTCTTTTTTAAAATTTTTATTGCTTTAGGCTTAAAATTTTTTATTGTCCATAGAAGTTGATCATTTTTATGGATCTTGTTCACCGAATTTTGATGGATTTATGTTCCTTTCTAAAGGTGCATCTTTTATATTATTTGTTTTTTCTTAGTTGCAGAGTGCATACACAAATGAACTCTGGGTCTCAGAAACAAGCAGCGAAAGAAGGCGGCAAGAATTATTGATAGAAGATCCTAAAAAAGTTCACGTGTCAACACTACTAGAACAAATTCCTGCTGATACATATAAAGAAGAGGCAAAAATGAGAGATATCGAGTAAGCACTTTTTTCATGTGTTTTTTTTTTTTTGTTTGACTGAATCACCCCCTGTATTTGTTGTGTCATTTTGGGTTTACATGCATTAATTACAGATGGAAATAGCTGTCTTGATATAACCGATGTCTGATATAACGCCCTCGCTTATTTTAAAGTTTGAAGCGAATCGAACTCTGGATTACTTTTTCTTTCTTTTATTGAGGCGGGATAGAAGAATGTTTTATAGGAGAATTATGTCGTGTCATCCTGATTGACTCTCAACAAAATCGATTTTTGTTTAATGAAGCATGACTTGTCACGTTAGATCATTTCACACCTCATACCTTTCTTTATGTTACAAGAATTTTTTTAGTTTTCTACTGATAGTAATGGTATAATTTGATAATAGAATAAGTTAGGATTATGGGATCTAGTTTTTTTCCGCTTTTTTCCTGATATAACACCCTCGCTTATTTTAAAATTTAAAGTAAATCGTTAATGACAGTAACCTGTTTTGAGAAGGAATTTTACTTTTTGTAGTGTCATATAATTCTTTTCTCTTTCAGATGTCCAATTTGTATGATAGATTTCGTTGATGGTGATCCGATTCGTTATTTGCCTTGTATGCATTGCTATCATAAGAATTGTGTGGATGACTGGTTGATGCGATCGTTTAGCTGTCCATCGTGCATGGAACCCGTTGACTCAGCCATGTTATCATCATTTACTGCACATACACTTACAGGTTTAGAATCACTGACTTGTTCTTCGGCTGCGTCTGGCATACATTACAGTTTGCCACCTTCATAACTCATTCTTTTTTTTATCTTCATTTATAATATAATGTATTTTAGTTCCTTATCCCAGAAATTTAGATTGTTTTTCTTTCATATTCAGTGATATAGTTGAGAGCTGAGGATACTGAGAGTAGCTATCAGTTTACTGCAAATTAATATTGTGTGTTCAGTTAACGAATTTTTCTATCTTGTCTTTTATGTGTATTTCTGTATATGTAAATATCTTTATCTGTTTGTAAAAAATTTCCAACAAAGTTCAACCTCCGGTGAGCATCATTTGGCTGGGATTATGACTCTTGGGGAATACCGGAAACAGTATTTTCCAACATTGCTATGGTACATAATTATCTGATAGTTTCCAGTTTCTAGAATGTTTTCTTATTCCATTTTTTTCTTCAGTGTATTGTCTTAGAGTCTGAATGAGCTAGAACATTCCTATGCTTTTCTCTCGCAAAAGAGTAATAAGTTATTTGCTTTACTTTTGTTTTAATACATTGCAGCTCTAAAGTTGAGCACTAGAATGTTAAGTTGGTCGTGCTGTATTAATCGTCTAAGCTCTCCGGTTTAATCCACTTGTCTAGATTGTTAGTGGTTCAGTTTTCCAGTCCTGACTAACCGATATATGACAATATCTCCTCATTCCGCTTGAATTTTCTGATACTGGGAAGACCCGAAAGCTTCAGACTAACAATTTGACATCTTCTGTCACTGGAACTTCTTAAGGGACAGTTTTACGGAACTGTCAACGACTATGAAAACCGCAAAGGAAGTAATAAATTTTAGCATTTATGAGGAAAAATTTGCATCACTGTTCATATCTTGAACTTTTTCGATTCCATGTTCTATTATTTTATATGCTTTCCACTCATCTTTCGGGTATAAATGACCGATCATACAGTTTGCTCTTCTTCAGTTCATTGGCTTAGTCCCAATTTATCACTGGTTGTGACTATTTATGTTTTATAAGGTTGATTTTAATCCTCATCACTTTCTGAACCAATCGTCCATTGTCAGCATTTGTTTAACATCTGGAGTTTAAAGTTATGGTTTTGAAGTTTTTGTTTGAATTTACATTCCTGAAAAATAATTTTGTTACCATTTTCTCCTTTTCTTTTTCTTGATGATTCAAATAGGTGATTATACAAACTGACGATTTTTACTTTGGAGTTTCTCTTTGGTGAAGTTTCGTTTGAAAGTTCCTTTTTTCTCTCATTTACCCTCCTTTTGTTCTTTATAACTTTTCAGTGAGCTTCTTTGAGTCTGATGTGTTTTTGATGCTTGTAAATTATATGAATATACTAATTTTGTGAAAAATTTTTTTTAGCTTATATGTAAATGTAAATATCACTGCTGCATACACTTCGCCGTTTTATAAATAAGTTTTGCTACGCATTTTTCGTTTCGGATTTTAACTTTAACCAATTTTGAAAGATGAAAAGAAGTGATACGAGTCGGGCGGCACACATAAGGGAGGTCACTTTTCCTGGTTCTTGCTATTTGCCTATATATTTCTGGTCATTATTTCTCGGAAATTCTGTCATTGACTGGGTTCAAAAACATCCGACCTGGCGATCTGTGGATCACAAAATTAGGATAATAGAAATTTGGCTGAATTCCGCTTTGAATATGTATGCATGTAACATGGGTGTTCATGGGAACAACTGAAGTTGCAGTAAGTCGGAAGGAAAGGAAATGAAATCTTCGAGGTGAGAGTGTTCGAAGAAAAACGTGAACGCTTAAAGATGATTTCTCTTTTTCGTGTGCAGCTGTGCTTGAGGTAAGGGTACCGACCTTCAGCGATGAAAGTGATCTTAAGACAAAATTCAAACTAGTTAGGGTTGCGAGGATGAAGCAGACATGCTCTTCAGATTTTCTCTCACATCGTTCAACGAATCTCGAAACTAGAACTTTAGTTTACACACATACACACACACATACACTCATATATACATATTTTTGTCTTAGATCCGCCACAGCTGCCATTTTTCCTTATCGCTGAAGAAGTGTTTAGCGACACCACGAATATATAGATGACATTTTTTATCCCGAGATTTATCAGACAGCGGATAAAATATCCAATCTGTATTTGATTCATGCTCTCCATTGAACCCACCATAAGCCTTCTTGAATAGTGATAATGAGATCGGATATGATTTAAAAATTTAAATTGAAGTTAAGTTGCATTCTTCAAGTTCATCCTCTGCCTATGGCAGATCAAATCATACGTTTATCTCTAATGCGATGTTAAACTATTTTTAACTCTTCCACCTTTTTCAATATCAGTACAATTCCACTCAAATTTACTCATAATTTCAGTCTTAACTTAAAAGCGGTTTTCTTTAATATTTTAATTCGGAAATTCATTGTTTTGTTCAATTTAGAAATGAAGTAACGGTTCATCCCTTTTTGCAGTATTTTCTGGAACACATTTTTGAAAGGATTGGCTAATAGTTATAGCAAGTATATATGGTTTTTTCGAAGGAATTAGGTTACGATCCCGATGAATGGGAGGAATGTTCAGATTCGGAACAATTCATGCTGTTTGGTTTTACTACCAGAATGTTCCTTTCCCTTACTTCTGTTATCCTAACAGTTCTCTTTTTTTGGTTTCTTGAAGCTCGAAAACAGATTGACAAATTCCACGAAGCGGAAAATCTTTCACCAAAGGTAATTTAACAGAATGCTACTAAATAGTTTGCTATAAATATTTTTTCGAATTTCATATTTCCAACGGACACTCAATTTTACTTCATTTTCTAGCACTCCTAATCTTAATATTACAGAATATAGCTAATGAAGAAATGGATAAGTTGGAAACCGTGAAGGAAAAAATGGGAAAATTGAAGCAAGCCGAAGCAAATTTTAGCAAGTTTGTTTTTGCAAAAAAAAAAAATCATAAATCAGAAATATGGTGGCGAGAATATTGATAAAGAGAATTGTTGCTGCTAAAAATGGTCGTTTTCAAACAATTTTTGAAAATCTTTATTATTATCTTTTAGGGAGGAAACGGAAGCACTGGAAGAATGGCAACGTGAAGTAGCACGGATGGAGAAATTACGGTTGCAGGATTTAGTTGAACATGTAATAGATGCATCCGGTACGATGTCCGAAATTGAAACAGAATCCCAACTCATTGATCGTTTCCTACCTGCTGATTGCATATCAGTGGAAACAAATAGCGCGGAAATGGAGCAGTTTCAGCAGCTTCGAAGGTTGTTGTTTTGCAAAAACAAGAAATTAATTTTTAATATCAGAAAAAGATGTTGTAAAGAATAAAAAAAGCAAAGCACTGTATACGATGATTTGCTTGGAATTCCAAAAAAAAAAAAAAAAAACAGGAAAGGAAGTAAAATTCGTTAACACTGAAAAAAGTCACTTTTTCATTTTTTTCATTAAAAATTTGAACCTGACTATTAATCAAAGATCAGAGAATATCTGGCAAAGAAGGAAATTAAGCGAAAGGAATTATTTGGTCCAAAGAGAGGGAGATCTTGCTTTTTCGCATTTTATTAGGCAACATTTTTGTAGGACAATAGACCAAACGCCTTCAGCGATAGCATCAAATAAATTTGCTACTGAAGCTGCAGTTCATTCGGCACCGTACACAGAAGATGTTGTTGCCAGTATACAGGTTCATTTTTCGTACTGAAGAAAATTTTAGTCACTTTTTCACTTAATCTATTGGTTTTACCGATTCAGTTTGAATAACATTCATGATTTCAGGATGCGGCAAACACTATTGTAACAGGTAGCGAACGAGGAAATGGGTTAATTTTCTGAATTTTTTAGAATCAATTTTTGCCATATTTAGCTTGAAAAGCTTTTTAAACTGAAAACTTGCAGGAGTGGTAGCAGTACAAATGGTTGGGAAGCTCCCACTCAATCGGTAACTCTTGGATATTTTCTGAGTATGTATGCAAGGTGATTGCAACCTTGTTTGAGGTTTTTAGGACTTTGAAGTTGCAATTTTGCAGCAAATATTTATTGTTTTATTTGAAAATATTTTTTTCAAAAAAGCTTGAATTGTTTGAGTTAATAACAAATGTAGCATATTTGCCATAAATTTTAATTCTTAGTTCTAATATTAACATTTTTCGACCTTATTCTAATATTCAAATTTGATAAAATGGCCTTAACAGATGTCATTTCATGCTTTATGAAATTCAGTTGACTTTTATGAAGACTGATAAGTGAAATGAAGTTAATAATTGGTATAGGTATGAAAAGTGCAAAGAGCAGTCAAGATATATGTATTCATATTCAGGAATTTTTTGTCGAACGAGTTCAAGAATTTATTTATAAACCGAGCGATACTGAAGTGACTAATGTATTGGTGCAGGATATTCCAACATCGATGGAAAACGATGATGATTTCGTCAAAGTTTATAAGGATGAGCTACAAAAAAATGATAATGAAATGTTGCTAGAGCAGATCGTTGAACCGAATAGACAAACAAGTGGCACATTAAAATTAGCTCTTCCTGATACTACTACTATTCAGAAAATACTAGAGCAAAAACAAGAACCAGTGATAACTGAGTTATCATCTGATCAATTATCTGTTGTAGTGACTGCAGCAGATTACAATTTTCAAGAAAATCAACAGCAAGTAGGTTTAGAATATGACGTATGCCTTTTGGCTTTGTTTTACTCAAATTTAAGGTTTTAGAAATTCAATATATCGTAAAATTGATAATTTAAACTTCACAGGAGCTATCATGGAAACCTGATAAGAAGATTTTCTAGTTTATTCTAACAACACCAACAGAATTGGTTGAAACCGAAAGGACATGTGCATCAACCGATAGAAACAAGATGAACATAGATGGAAAGCTTGCAGCCCACGTCACAACTTCGACCACAGAACATCAACCACTTACAGAAGAAGAGTGTAGACGGTTAGTAGAGGCGGAAATGTACATACAAGATGCCATCGAATATGTAGCCAGTGAGATTCGTCCCGAAGTACCCAGTGGCTTCATAGTTGAAGAGGAGATGCTAAATAATACAGGTGGAAATGGTAGTGTTATCGGTGCTCCTACTGTACAACAGCTACCTGCTTCTCCGGAAGCCACGAGTCAGATGTTCAGGACCAATGAAGTTAATATTTCACTGTTTATTTGCTTTAGATAATCAGATCTTCTTTCAATAAATGTTAACGACAATGTAATAAGCAATTTCTTTTATTCATTCCTTATTGTTTTGTAGGAATTGTTTGTTAAGTCCTTTTTATAAATTAGATCTTAATTTTAATCAATTTCAAATTGATTTTGAAGCACAGTTTAAGATATTTGAAAAGGTAGAAGAACCGGTAGAAATTGATGATGCGATGACATATGCTCCCGAGATACAGTCCATTGAAATCCCACCCGATGAAGCAAGTGTTAATAGTGAAAATTTATTGGATTATTTCGATCAAGTTGCTGCAGAATGCACTGATGTTTTCTTTTTTTTTTTGTTTTACCTTTTGACTTAAAAAATTTATTTTCTTTTTTAAGAGAGAACATGAATTGTTGTAAGTTAAAAATTCCTTCAAAAAGAAAATTAGATATATTATCAATAAAAATGGATTTTACTTGTAATACATTTTTATTTGCAGTTCTCAATACCACAACCAACGAGAGCTGCTGGAAATGTACCACTCACAAAACCAGTGGAAACATCGCAATCAGCATCTTTACTAAGAAGCTCAAGGAGTTTTACATCAAGCGGAAGTCAACCACCACGGGTATTAGCCATATAAAAGTGTACAGAAATCATTTATCTGAATATTAGTCATGTAAGAGTAATTAAATGAAGAATTCACAAAAGATCCGCTTTTTGTTATAAATAAAATCGTACTGATTTTGATGCCTGATGTAATTGGAATTTGATTATTGTGGTCATGAAGACTAGACAAACAAAATTGAAGGAATAATGAGGTAGACTAATTGAGTATTAGTTGGGCAATCCCTACCGAATCCAAGTATTGAAATTTCCGAAAGCATTTCAGATGAGGAAACGGAGTTCATTGTTAAATGTGCTGGGTGTAACAAGTATGCAAGAGATGTTGCTAGCTCTAACATCACTTGAAGATCTGTCAAATGCTATGCGTAAAGCTGGTCTACAATCCACAAATTTGATTTTTGGTAAAAGCTCTAATTTTTAAATGAAAATTCTGCTCTACTACTGAATAAACTCCCGTATTTAAGTAATCTTTCAATATTTAGGAAGTTTACAGTAAGTTTTTAATTTTTTCAGAAATCCAACTTTCCTGTAACTAGTCTTAGTGTTAAATAAGGAGTAATGACGTCATCATCAAGTTCAGGTATTGACTATACGGCTAGCAATAAGTACCAAGGTGAACGGTGCTTTCAAGGCCGATCTTTACATTCTATAGATGCTTTTAAAGAAAATCCTTATCAACAGGTACGTAAATATACAAATTACGTATGATAGGAAAACGCATTTTTTTTGACTACTAATTTTGAATTTTAATAAATTATTAATCTTCACATCAGTTACGAAAATTGCTAATACTTGATTAGCTTATTTGATTACTTGATAGGCTTCTAATATGTAGAAATAGTAATTTATACAGAACCGAAAAATGTTTAGGTAATTAAAATTATGGGACGGATACTGGCACCGTTTGCTACATCTGGTTTTATACCAGCTTATGGTTTTGGGGATGTGAAAACTAGTGATTGGTCGGTGTTCAAGCTGAAACCTGAAGGCGAATGCAAAGATCTCGATGAATTGCTGCAGTAATTTGACGTTTTGAATATTTCTCTACCTTGAAATTTTCGGACATCTTGAGTCAGAATCAGAAACATCCATAGCATCGCCCTAAAGCCCAATCTTTGTGAGAGTAATTGTGTTTTATATTTCCAAAAATATTCAAATCATTAAAAGAAGGATTCTAGTATGATTAGCTACCAGAATTCCCAAAAGTGTTGGAGTACTTCATTCCTTAAATCCATTCTGCAATTTAACAACTATCTTTGAAGGGTATATGATACAGTCACTCCAACAATAAGTTTAAGTGGTCCAACAAATTTCGCTCCGCTGATTTATGAAGCCATAGAGATTTGCGAAAAAGTCCAAAATGTTCGTCTTCTTGATTGTTGCATTTTTATCGTAGAACAGGAAAGTCAATTTTGGGAACATTTCAGAAGTATTTTTCCAAGAATTCTTAAATTTTAATTCTGAAATCATTTATCTTAAATGAATATAAAATTATGCATCAAATTTAGCCAATTAACTTCTATCATGTATAATTTCAGCGGTTTTAATGATTGGGTAGAAATGATCTTTAATCACTTAATCGTTGTTTATAGCTAGATGTTGAGACAGGGAAGCATTCTATTCAAAAGTCTGTTTGCAGTATCATATATTAGTAATAGTAGCAGATGGACAAGTAACGAACGAAAAGGCGACTCGGAAAGCAATTGTACGAGCATGTCAATACCCACTGTCAATTATCGTTGTTGGTGTTGGTGATGGACCTTGGGACATGATGAAGGTTCGTGTATTCACTGTACTGAAAATTTATTCTATTTTTTAACTTCTAAGTTTTATTCAAGTCCGCATAGACTCAATAAATTTGCAAACTCCGAGTGCTAATTTCAGGTATTTGATGAATCTTTACCCAGAAGACCTTGGGATAACTTCCACTTTGTTGAATTTCATGAAGTGATGCAAAAAGCTGATAGCATCGATTCGGGTGAACTCTCATTCGCAGTACAATCGCTGTTAGAAATACCAGACCAGTATAACATAGTCCGTCAACTGGGATTACTACGATCGGTGTCACCAATACCCGAACATAGCCCATAGCTGATTGAGAAACTTTCGATATAAGTTATCGTCATTATGCAATTTCTCTTCCATGTTAGACCTACAAATACTTTACAGCTTTACTTCGTTTATTTCAAATGTTTTTACTGTGTACAGTTGAGTGATTTGTGATTTTTTTTGTGACCCACATAGTATTCGATTGCCAGTAGAGTATATTTATAAAACTACCAGAGATATCCTCATGTTCCTTAATTATCGTCAATCTTCTTAATGGTCAACTTTTCCTAATGGCCACATTTCGCACCTAGGTCTTATTTCACGAAGTGAAGTGAAATTTGCACGCTTTTTATCACAGTAATGAAGGACTTGCAATCATCTAAACAGTTCCAATTAGTTTCGATTACTTTATGCGAAACAGATGATATAAAAGAACTTAGTTATTGTGATGTGAGACGTAAACCTCTGAAAGACCTCTGATGGCATTTTTTGCATTTCTAGATTCATCATTTGCTGAAAATTACATCAAAGCACATTTACTATAACAGCATACAACAAAATAAAATTGAAGAGTTAATAAAATAAAAGTGAAAGTAACAATGTAAAGAATGACATGAATTGTGTAGAATGCAAATGTCTCATCACTTGGCTCCCCTAAGAAATCTTCATACTCTGGTATTACGAGCAAAGAAAATAATCAAAACATAAATAAATAACAAAAAGGAAAGAATGGGATAAATGTACTGCAATTATTCTCACATAAATATGTGAACAGCACATTAATTTCATGTGGTGTTGAATGTTGGAGGGATTTATTTTCATTTTCCATTACCGTGATTTTCTATATTTCTTGGCACTGGAAGTGAGAGAAATAATGATTACCAAATAATACATCAGAATTAAAGACGGGGAAGCGCTCTCCAGATTATCACAAGGGTGCATGATATAGCTTAATAATTATAAACTTTTTTAATTACTTTTTTAATCATATCATTATATTAAATATGCTGGTATTCTATCAGCAAACAATTCCTAGCAATTACATGAAACAAGTTAAAAGAATTTCTTTTGAAATTTCGAAAAACAGAAGAAGGTGAAATGGATAAGTTCTCTCTCAACTGTATTAAATCATTCTCAAATTTTACGAAGTGAAAAAAAAACAACTGTAGAAGTGATGCAGTTCAAACCATGCGGAAATTTATCGAAGCGAAGGATCAACTTTGCGACTGATATCTTGCATCACGTCATCTACAGTTTCGTCCATTGGATTATTGAATTCATCGCAAAATTCATCGCGCATTTCTTGCACTCGCAGTCTATTGTAATAACAATAATAAAGCAACATGGTGACTACAACCTCACTGCTAAAATTACAATAAGTCGAGAAGATCAGTAAATGATTGAGTCATCTTCTTAAGATATCGCGAAGTTTCGAGGGTTTCGAATCCAGTAAATGACAATTAATGCCATATTAGTGGTTTGATCAACAACAGTTTCAAAGACTTAAAAGAAATGAACAAATTCATTGTATTCTCATCGCTGCAACGTTGACCATTGACGATAAGTACCGATAAGTAAATAACGTTAAGTGCTTACAGTGTCACAATATCCGCATGTTTGCCTTCAATTGCTAAATCCAAAGGTGTTTCATTTAATCGATTCCTCAAGCGCTGATCAGCCCCACGTTTCATTAATTGACAAACGATTCTGCAGATCAAAACTTCTTACTAGTAGTTAAATGTTTAATGTATTTGAAGGATATTTTTCTATAATACTGAAAAAGAACAACTCACAGTGTGCATGCCTTCGATGCCGCTATATGAAGCGCAGTGTTAAGAGATGAATCAAGAGCATTCACTTTTACACCATTTAACAGGAGAAATTCCACCGCTACACTTTGATCCTAAACTCAAAGCAAATCTCGAAATTTCTAAAAAAGATGGCATACAAAGATACTTGATGAGACAATATAGCAATACATTTATTGCTATAGTCTTCAAAGGATCTGTTCAGAGAAATGCAAGGGAGCAAAGAGTAACAAGAACATCAGGACTGGAAAAACATCAAAATAGGATAAGAAATATATGTCGGCTAATAATCTGAAACAAGCATGAAGTGTACAGTATTTCAACTTACATGTTCTATGGCAATATGCAATGCTGTTGTGTCATTGAGAGAAGTATTAACATCGAAACCTTCTGCGATAAGTCGACATAATTCTAAAGTATCGCCCGTTGTTGCAGCAAGCACAGCTCGGTTATTATGATTAGCGTCACTTACTACAAAAGATGAAAATTCAAAATCATTATCCATA
This sequence comes from Wuchereria bancrofti, assembly GCA_005281725.1. Lineage (NCBI taxonomy): Eukaryota > Metazoa > Nematoda > Chromadorea > Rhabditida > Onchocercidae > Wuchereria > Wuchereria bancrofti. Next base: position 6,335,392 of record SSBO01000003.1, read on the forward strand.
CAAAGAACAACTCTGTAAAGTAAAGGAAACTTACATTTATCACATGCTATATTCAAATTTGAGTCAGATCCACATGCAGAAATCTTTTTTCCGCCATCTGAAAGAAAAGTACTAAATATTCTGCTTCCTGAAATCTAAATCTTTTAAATTCTACAAAAAATTATAGATAAAATAATGCTAGCATAGAAAGCATCATGTGATGATTTATGAGGCCATCCTGACATAGTACTTCTATAAAAACATAGCAAAATTTTTTAGCGCTGATAAAAATATATCAAAAGATAAAACAACGTTTTTTCTTGAAATTTCATCTTAAGCCATTTTATAACTAATATCGAAAACAAAGTACTGGAAGAACCTTTGGTCGGAATTCCAATGGGTTTCCATCCTGTGTCAGAAAAATACCCAGTTAACTGTTCTTGTTCATTATTAAAATATGGTAATGGTTCTGATAAACAACGACGGACTGAAGAAACTCGATTTGAGGACGAATGATGTACTGCTAAAGTAAAAAGATCCTCTCAATTTTGTGTTAAGCAAATTTCATTTCTCGCTAATAAAAATTCAATTCACAATTTTTCTGTAAATCACGACTGTAGAAATTTATAAACTCCAATTTTACGATGAAACCTTTTGAACGTTTGATAGCAGATTCCCTTGCTCTTTCGCTGCATTTTCTTACAAATCGTCTTTCAATGTATTTAGCTCTGATCCATGCCTCCCGCACTGGTCTGAAATTATTTAACATGAATAGGTTCCGCTTCTAACAGTTTGTTATTTATCTCGTAGTAGCATAAGTATGAAGAAACTTCCACTCTGGAATATACATCGCAAGAACGCTTAATACTTTAAGGTATATATACCATTTTAAAACAAAATGTACAACCATTTACAACGATATAACTGTTTAGAAACACTGTATTGGTTTAAATTTATACTATAAGAAAATGCTTTATTTTAAATTAAAATGTGAAATATTAAAATGTGAAATACCTTGCAGAAGTAGCAACAGGACGCGGTGGGATTACTTTCACCGAAGGAATATGAGCAAGATAAATCGAGTTTACCGCACGATTTCCCAACGCTAACAATACCTTTTTCTGTTCCGGTTCCAACGTATCCATTATCAAAGAACGAACTTTCGAAACTTGTACACCAAAGCTTCGGTGTATACCACAGCATTCAATACATAATAAAACCTAAATCAAACAAGCAAACTTATTCACTAATTAAATTGCAAACAAACATGTTAGGGAGTTTTTCCAAGAGCAAAGGAAGTAATTACGAATCAGCGTAATTTGTTTTCCATAAATTTATTGCTCTCGAATTTTTTCACTTGAGTCATATACGACCGTTTAGATTTCAGTTTAATGGTGACTGCCTCAGAATCAAATTTAAAGAAAGAAAAAAGTTGTTTAGTGTATTACAATGGTATGCACTATGAAATTGTATTATAAACACTACCTTAAGCTGTTTCATATACATTTTATAAATGTTTTGATCCTTAAGCATAGCAAACGAATTAAAGTGAAGCCGAAGTTCTAGAATCAAACGGCTGCCTTTATTATCTACCTCGACAAAACGACACTACGTAATACAAACTATATATTAAAATTTCTTAAAAATTTAAAAACAGCATTATGTGTGAAATATACAAAATAATTCTAACGAGGAATGGTAAATTAGTTTAAATACCAGTGAACTTACACCAAGATTGATACTAGCCCATTTTGGAGATTCAACACAACAGTCAGCACAAACATCATTGCCTGGAATTCGTCTTAGTTCAGCCAATAATGTTTCATGGTGCAGAGTTGACGCAGATTCGGGAGTTCCATCGTTAATTTGCTTTACAGTTGTCAGCTGGAATACCGTATCATCATTTTCATGTAGATAATGAATTGTTCGTTGAAGAGCTCGCATCCATGCATTACATAATGTATCCGAGTCGGCTTGCAACAAATGATTCCTAAAAATATAGTAAAGGTCGAACTTGCCTTTTTTGAATCACTGTCAAAATCGTTAATCTTTCAGATATTTGGACTAAGGTAGAAAAAATTCAATACTTTGTTGGCGTGACCAATTCGAAACAACACGTCCTTTCAAATGTTGTAGGCGCTGGCCTGACAAGACACAACTTCAAATCCGATTCCATAATCGTTGGCGTCTCCACCGCATCGGATCGATGAGAATATATCTTGAAAAAAACATTTAAGAAAGGATACCCTTTGAAACTAACTGAAAATCTCAGTTTGTTAGGATATATATCGCTTGAACTCCTAAAAAAAATTTGTCACTTCTAAAGAAATTTCACCAATTTATTGTCCTTAATTTGAAACCAACGTCGGTGCCATGTCTTGAAAGCATTGGTAGCTCGTTTGAAAAGATAACCTTCCATCACAACATCATCTTCTGGAGAAATACCAGTTGGATGAAGAAATACTTCCTAAAAAATTGTTCAGTTGTACAGCATATATAACACAATAATATAATACAATAATATAACAAAAGGTATAATACGAAAGCAAAAATCGACTTAAGATGCTAGTTTTAAAGCAACTTCGATTTTATAAATGATTCAGAATGACTTAGGAACCAGCGGTTTACCTTAGGTACTAAAGCATGACGATCTTGCATCTTTCTTTTTACATATTTACTTTTATTTGCCAGCAATGATGAGGTATCAGCTATTGCACCACTTTCAACCGCTGTCCACTCATCAAAAAACACGTGCCCACGTACAAAAAATGTATTGCATTCTTTCACAAAGGACCACAACTAGAAGACAAATCACAGTGACATATTAATGTTAGAATAACTAACTAAATCATCATTAAAATCCAACTAATCAATAGAACAACCAGGTTGACCAGATATTGTTCACATATCCAAACATTCAGGTGCATGACATACAGCAACATTGAAATATATGCACTGTAGTAAATTGAATGAATGCATTATAATGATAGTTCAGATGAATAACAAATGCATACAGTTTTATTTCAGATCTTATTTCATAAACACTCACAGTTTATATGTGCAGCACGGAAAAGGATGGAAATTTTGTTTTGATTTGTGAAGATAAAAATAAACTCACAGCGTCTAAAACAGTATGATCTTTATGTGCATGGGCGATATTTATCTGAGCCACATAATCCAGCGCAGTGTGTGCAAAACATGTGCCAACAGCAGTAAGAGCATTTCGCGCATCAGCAATCTCCATTGGTCGTGCACGATGCACCGCAGCACGCTTTGCAAGTGCTTCATCTAGTGAATTTGATAAACTTTCAAAATGGCAACGCGTTTCTGTTACTTTCGATCGTTCACTGAAACGTCGCTCTGGTAATGAATAGGTTTACAGAATATAGTTTAATGAATGAAGCAAACACTTTTCATTTACTGAAGAAAACATTCAATCATTGATCTCCCAACAGATAATCAATAAATTTCAATGAAGGAAATACAGCAGAAGTTTCCACTATTATAACAACCAGCAGTGATTTAAAAACATAATGCTGTTTCAATTTATATCTAAAATCTCCAAGAAGTGCTCTGCGACTAAGATATTCCCACCATTAAAAAAATTACTTTTTAAGGAAAGAAATGAGACTCTCAGCAATAGTCAAATGCGACTGTTCGACAAATGACTTGTAGATATGTGCAACCTGCGCGAAAACATCCGATAATGATTTGAGTGCCAATAGAAGCGATGGGTCCTGTGGCAATAAATCGTAGCATAACTGATTGATAACAGCTGATAAAGTGCTGAAATTTTGCCACCAAAAGTTCACAATATATTTGATCACCCAGAATTAACATACCAACTTCAGACGACGAAAAAATCATCTAAATTTGATGTGTAACAATGGAAACTGGGAACCTCTACGTCATAATTTTGAAATCTCGAAAGTACTTGACAAGTCATAAACCAAATAAAAGAGTTTTGACATATTACAAAAAAAAACTTACTGAAAATCATTTACATAATTCTTCCCATGATCTGCCAAGGAGTTAAGTAGTTGCAACACCTGCAACAGTATCACTACAGAATAATATAATAAATAATAAAATACAGAGCAATATTAATAAATGACAATTTATGATGCATGAAAGCAATTAAATATTCAAAGCAACCGATTTTATTCCCACCTCTAAAACTGAAATTTTTATCGATTATCAGGACCGTTTAGCGCTTAAAATTTGATGCCACTAAGCCGTTCCTATATTTGATTACCCATGAAACGATAAAGCTACCTCAGTAAGCTTTGAATCTAACTTGGCGAAGTACTGCTCATGTGCCAAAATTGCGTGTCTGAAACAAATCGACCGAATCCCAACTCTTAACCATCATTGATATAGAAAAAGCATTCAAAGGACAATGAACTGTTTATTTTACACTCTCACAACATGCATCAAAATGGATTATGTCAGCAACTAGAAAAATGAAATTCATACAACCTACAGAAAATTGACCTGAACCTCGGAGAATCCTTCAATGCTTCCGTGAAATCAAGTTTTGGAAGCGTTTCCACCACGACGGACATCACTCAAAAGTATTCCTCTTTCAGATGTATATTCTAAAATTTGACTTAAACGATATTGAAATATTGCGAATTTTTAGAATCTGTAGGTGCTGTGAGTAACGAGGCTAAGAAATTATTGGAAAATAAATACACAAAAATAATTGCTGCAAGCATTAACTTCCTTGAAAGAAGGGCAAGCAGTATTATCAATTCATTTCATAATCCAAGAAAAAATTTCCAAGCGATTTATGAAGTGATTTACTATAACTTTATTTAATGATGACATAAATGTACGGTTGAAAATATCAAGCAGATTTCACAACCGAGATTTATAGCAACTATCCATTAGTGAGAAGGGATATGGGAGTAAAGAAAGATTGGAACTGTTCGTATCTTTCAGAATTACATGATACAACGTCAGAACACTGTGTCAAAGACCCTAAAGCCTACCAGGAATTTCAGATTTCAGGACTGTACGAATTTACTTAGAGTTAAAACTATTTAAATTCGAAGGCGTTGAGAGGACCTGACAGTATGTCCCACTTATGAGAATTGATGAATTCTGCTATTCGTAAATAACATCACCTTCGGCTTCTGTAAGAGATTGATCGGGAAATAATTTAGTTGTGAATTCAAAAATCGATTAGGGAAACTGATGTAAAAAAGAACATTATAGAAGTGGATTTATTAATATCATAGTAATAACACAACAAATCACAGGTAAGCAACTAAAACGACACAAATATTCATCAATTCCATCAGGAAAGAAAATAGACATAGTAAAGCAAACTGTTGGATCAAATGAAATCGAATTAACCTGATTTGACAAATTGCTGAAATTGTTTTGGCGGCTTTATTTGTACTCATTTATCATCCAGTGTCCTCTGGACTTTATATTTACTTTTTTTTCGCAAACAGAAAGCTAGCTTACTGTTATGTTTTTTATCTTATTCTTTTTAATAAAAATTCAAATAATGCAAAAAAAAAAAACATATGTATAGAAAATGATGACGTCATGAAAGGCAATCAACTAACTGAAAAGCATACGGTTCCATAAGCATAAAAAGAGAGAAAATTTTTTTCTGTTAAAATTCTTTGTGTGCTGCAAAATAGTAATTAAGACAGTTCGACATATGCCAACTACACATTTTGAAAATGCTTTTTCTTAAAAGCTAACTGGTAACGACTCTTTTCTTTAAGGCTCTCTGGCTGCAGAGAAAAAGGTAACACTTGGGACAAGGAGAGAGTATGTAAAAAGTAGACTGAAAGTAATAAAAGAAAAATGCTTATGGCTCCATTTCACTAGCTTGACTCGTTTCTAAGAAGATAAATGGTTGTAAATTTCAGATCAGAATCATGCACATTTAGAAAAAATGATCAGAAAGAACATGAAGATTACGAATCGGACAGTCAAAACTTTAGAATGAGATGTATTTCGATTACAAAAAAAAAGGAAAAAGTGAAATATAGAACGGCTGAAGCTTAGCCATATGTAACTCAAACGGAGTTAAATTTCAAGGTCATCATCTGGGTCACTTTCATCGAAATCATCTGCTTCATCTGGAGTGTAAATAATGCGACCACCAGCTCGAATCTTTCGATTTTCCCTCACACGTAACCTCACTAATTCTAAAATATCAGTAAGGAATCCGGAAAGTAAATACCTCAATACCAATTTTAATGATGCACAAGGTATCCCATTAAATGAGATACAGTTGAAGTTAACACTAACTGCGGGCAGGAAAATAATCAGATTTTATACCTTCTTCTTTCTGAGCAGCTTCGTAAGGTAAAGATACACGGTCTCTGGCTTCAAGCTCCGACTTTTTCAATTGAAGGCCGACATTGAAGGAACTTTTGGGCACCGGTAAATTACCATCTCGCTTAGCAGACTTATTCATATCTTGTGCTTTGTATTGCTTGAAAAATAAGTGGAATGTGTTATCGATATATACTGTCCCCACCTGCAAAATAACTTATGATTTCGGAAGACAAAGTCATCAAGGAAGTAATTAGAAGTGCTTTGAAAAACAAGTTTCATTTGGCGACTTATCATCGGACGTCGAGAAATTCTCTTTCGTTCTTTTGCTAGAAAACGGTAGGTATTCAGTATGCAGTAGAAAAGACCGCCGAAAGGGATAAGATTATGTAATCCAAGAAAACTACATTTTTAATTTATCATGAACCAATTAAAGAATTATTAGAGTATGCAGTGATTCCTGTTTTATGCAACTCAAATAACTTTAATAAATTGGATAAACAATTCACCTTCACAATTCTTTTCCCATCAGTCTTATATGAAACAATAGTACAAAGCGGTGTAATTAAGTCTCTGAGTTCCAGAGCATATGTTATATGGGCAATCGAACTCAATCTCTCCCAGTTTTGAGCAGAAATGCACTCATCGTGCATTCGTGCAATGACAGTAGCGTATTCTAAAAGTTGAAAATACGCAAATGAAAGTGTAGAAAATCCTTTGAAATTCACACTAACCATCACGTCTCACTGCAATCCTCCATACAAGTAAGAAGCAATTTGAAAGATCTTATAAATTGAAAAAAAAAAAAAACATTCTTTCTCAGCACTCTCCTATGCACATTCATATGCTGATAGCAACTTACGCGAAATTCCTTTTAGCAACACAATCACCCGGTCAAAAGAACTGCCCAAGGAAATAATGTCAATCGAATCCAAGAATACTATTGTCCCTTCAGCATTTTTTAACAATGTGATGATTTTACAAAAAATATTGGCAAATGAATCGATTTCCTCCATTAGCGTACATCGCAGCATGAAAGGATAACGCTTAATCAGTGTATTTTTACATGATGTAAACAGATACACCAGAACTCGTCCTTTGTTGCGCTCGATGGCATCATGCATTAAACTGGCCCAAATCTTTTCTGCACTGCATTGCAAAGTATCTGCAGATATCAAGTTCGGAAAAATTATATTCATTAACATATATCAAAGAGCTTCTTTCTTTTATTTTAATTTTAGCACATTACTCTAGTCTTGTATGAAGTTGAAATTTCACGGCACCTCATACACTTTGATACTGAATTTCTGAAATATTTCAGAATAGTCAGCGAAATCTTTGTCTGCTCGGCTTTGTTTTATTACTTTAAATAAGGAGCAACAAGTTAGTTAAATTATAAAGTGAAACATCGGATGGAGAAGGTATTCCAGTCCATGACTTAATTTCCAACCCACAAAAAACAAACAGCAGCTTGGTAAAGTACAGGATCACTCGAACTATTTTCATAGCTAAGACAAACAAGATTTAAGCAGCTGCAATAACATAACAACAGAAGCAATTCCCATTTATTCACACCATGCCTTCCAACCAGATTACAAAATAACCCCTCATATTTTGTTTGCGAAATATTACCTTTCACCACTACTAAACTTTTCCAGCGTATATCGTCCATTATATCGCACGCTCCCGCAAACAAATCAATCAGATAAAGCAGTCACCTCGGTCTCCGAAAGTATTACTGCCATAGATGAAGCCTCAACCTCAAATGAAAAGTTATAATTTTGCTTTGTTTTTTGTTAAAACCATTCAAAAATCGAATCATACAATATTACTAATCTTAGGGCGCGAACGAGCAAATATTCCAGACATCTTCAATATCATCTTTGCGCATCTAAAATCACTAATTCATGAAAACGAGGCCCGAAATACAAAGTACCATTTGAAGCAAATACGTCTGAATGTTACAACCATAAATATTAGAACAATATGTTCATGGGATATTTTATTATGATCAAATGGAAATCAACTACATAAATAAGGAAAAACAATATAAGCAAAAACGAACATGAAGTAAACAAACACTAAAAACGAACGTTCAACAGCTTGTGCTTAGCCATACAAAAAGACATTAACAACATGCAGTATAATTCAATGAGATCAAACCCATCAAACGAGTGCACACGATCCAGCAAGAATATCAAAGTTGGTTAGACATCACTAGTTTTTGATGTTACTGAGATATACTTACACGCCGAATATAAATATATCAAGCCTTTCTATTCTAGACTACCACAGCTGTGCAAACATTTTGAAGCTGTTTTTACAGTGGTCCAAAAATTATCCCAAACCATACATGAAAAAATATTCGTATTCTAACAATGAATACACATTTATATACTATCCATCGGTGCATCGGCAGCTGTCTTGGCTTCAATTTCGGACTCCACCACAGATTCATCTGCTTTTTCAGTCTTTTCAGACGTAACAATAGCAGTTGTATTACCGGAAATTGTACAATCCATTGGCTCATCTTCCGTAGTTTCTTTCACATATTCCTTAACTTCTTCATTTTCGGCGACTGTACCATTTTTGCTTTCTTCTGGAAAAAAACTGTTTGCAAGTTGATAAAAATGCTACAAAAACAAGCTTTGACACTATCCAGCCTACCACCATTTCACGCAGAATCCACGAAATTAAATAACAAAAACAGATTTCCTTACCACGATTTAAGATAAAGGTACTTTTAAAATCCTACTAACATTTCACTCCTTTGGAATCATTATGTTTAATAAAGACTACAGTAAAATTGAAAAAGAACCTTTTTCCTCTTTACTATAGTCGGTTTCTTCTTCTTTAGCTTTGTTTTTCTCATCTTTATCTTTCTCCTCTTGTTCCTTTTTCATATCTTTTTCACGCATAGCTGTTTCGGACACCGAATTCCTTGACAAAGCAGCAAACTTTGGTTGTATTCCGGATAGCTGTTGCCCAAGAGTAGGAGTAACGAAGGGGCCAGGTGGAGGTAATGGACTTTTCCCTGACGCTGCCTCTGGATCACGAGTAGTTAGCCGACTCAATATCCTACAAAAGGAAATTATTATTTACATTCTTTCACATATAGTATAATTAGTAAGATTTTCTTTCACAGGAGCAAAAAACAGCGTATGAGAAAAATAATCAAAAACACACGCTCTTTCCGTCATTCCTAAACGTTCGGTTACTGGACGCAATCGTGCTAGTGTTGCTGGCAACCTTGATACATCTGCCTTCATATCCGACAGCAATTCCTCCAACTGATTCAGTACCTAAAAATAATTAATGCCATACACGCTTTCTGTAAAGTAAATTGAATATTTCAATTTTCAGTTGTAGAAGTCATTCAAGTCATGATTTGTACCAGCATTATTTAGTTCTTTAATAATTATGAATCTTTTGCTGAAATGAACCCTGCCAGTATAAGCCATAACATTCTTCAAGAAAGATAGCTAACTGATATGATGTACAAATAAGGACTTATCTTGTGCAATACTGCGCTTGCGTTTTTGTTGCCTTGCATACCTTCCCTAGCCAAGTGCTGATGGCTTTCTGCTAAGCATTCAATATCCGCGAAGCGCTCATTTAGCTGCTGTGTGCCATCTGTATTAGACTGTGTTAAATTCAAATATGCTGCTCGTCGTAACTGCTCTTCGATAACCAGAGCCTGTTCCAAGAGCTAAAAATAAACATCAGCTGATATTACTTAGCATGCTATATTTTTACGCCTAATGGTTGAATTCAAAAAAATTTGCATAAAAATCACTAAATGAATTCCAACTTCTTACTTTATAACGTCTCTGCAGAAATTTATTCTTTATTTCCAAGAAATTTCCCTTTCCTTGTTCGGTGCGAAATGGTTCATTAATAATTGAGAAACGTACGTCATTCTGTAAATCTTGATATCGCCCATAACCATATCTGAAGTTTCAAATTTTTATTCCGATCCACCTTCTTATATATAATTTCTTTTCGACCACATGAATGTAGCGCCTCGAATGATCGTCGGCATATTACTTTGTTGTAGATTGCTCACTCCGACATTTCAGGATCATATGAGTTGTACAAAAATCCTTTTTACGTACGGAAAGTTGCAAAAAAAAAAGTCTCAAAATACATACGTAATAATTCCCGCCAAGAGCCAATAATCATGCCGACGATGCCAAATTTCAAATTCATTTCCAGGTACAGCCGCTTTTTCCTCATTCAACCATAGCGTATGTAGTTCAGTAAAGCCACCGTCGGCAATGTTAAATTTGAACGGTGGTCGAGGACCTCTCACTTTCGGAGTTTCCTCCTCGCCTTCTTTCCTGATTATTCCAGTTTCTCTGTCATTCTTCATATCAGCCTGGAGATGCTTTATTTCAAAAGAATAGTAAATGTTTCGTACGAATTATTTCTCAAAATAAAAAGTGCCTCAGATTCGCCTTTAAATCAATCATGTTTAAAAACTTGTTCCACCACGCCTTTTCATACTGTCTTCCCTCACAACAGTACGCCATAAGTAGCGTATTTATTTAGCAAAGAGACCATTTTTGATTGTATTACTTGAAAATCAAATTGCGTAGCTAACTTTGCTTATTTTTCCGAATTTCTAACTTAATAATTCATCTTGCTTTCAAAAAAAATCATCACCGGCATTAGAAGAAACTTAAATAACTCAAGAAAAATCAGATATAAACTATACTTTCTCGATGTTTTCTCCTGATATAGCACTTTCTTTCAGGGCAGGTGTGTTACTTCTACTTGACGTTTTTGAACCAGCTTTACTATTTGAACCTTCTTTTTCGCTTTCAACAGTCTGTGATGCTCTTCCCCGTATCTCCGGCATTGACCATTCGCCATTACTTACTTCAAATTCCTAAATGAAAATTTAAATAAAAATAGAAATAAAAGCAACTTTTTTTCACCGCTACTGTTGCTAATGAAAGTTTCAAATTTTCACTTGTCATATTTTTTAGAGATCACCTATTGTATTGTAGTTATAGAAAAAAACTTCACCGGAACACTGAATGAAAAGTGAAATGAAGCTTAACATCTCATATTATATCATTCTTCACCAAGTGACGGCCGATATCAACGATGAGTCTTCTAGATAGAACTTATTTATTTTATTATCTTATTATTACTTATTTTATTGTCTTATTTATGTTATTATTGTTAAGTACAACCAACTTATAAAGTATGAAGTTCTATAAAATGTATGTAGGAAACCTACTTGTACTTTCTTTCGGATCAATGACATAATTCCAATCCGAGTAAGAACATGCTGCCGATTCAAACCTTCACGAGGTACACCATCATTAAATGATTCCTGAGAATCTGCTCCAGGCTCACACAAATGGCGCATAAATAATGACGTGTATGCTTTAAATGCACGCTCCGATTTTCCCTTAAATATACGCAGATTGTGTAAATGTTATTTTGACTTATCAAGACTTTCGAATTTTATTTTTGAACAGAAATACCTGTTTTCTTCTTGTATTCCCTTTTTTTTTCGATAATTCATTATTCTACCAGTCCAACGATACTCAGCATTTTTCAACTCAAAACTTCCAACTTCCTAAAAGTTACCTTTAAATCTCGCACAAGCCACTGCGACTGGTAAGTGTCTTGTGGGGGCATGCCCCAACGCATAACTGCATTATAAAATGCTCGCCGTTGTCTTGGATTGAAACCCAAAACCTGAAATGAATAAAACATGAGAATTACAATGTCCCTAAGGTTAATGACAACTTTTATTAACAATTCATAAAAAACAGCCAAAGTTAGCCCAAATACTACAATAAAGACTAACTTCCAACTGGCCATTTACACGTGCAAGAAGTGGGGGAAGTTTTTCATCACCACGATCACGATGGCGTTTCTTTCCTTGTTGAGTGCTGTCAAATTCATCATCCTCTCCTTCACCATCTGAACGACCACTGTCACCGCTATACGAAGATGAAAAATCATCATTATTTGGATGCATTTGCTGCCAATCTTGCTGCATATTTTCTGACGCATAATTAACCTAAACGACCAAAATCCTGGTTAATAAAAGTCCAAAACGACTTTCCTGAAACATATGATACTTAAGCCACGATTTAAAAGTTATAAAAGAAAATTCATACATTATTCGTTTTTATTTCCAAAACAGAGTAACAACAAGCGATTTAAAGATGTCATTTAAAAATGGGTATCTACCTGCTTTCTAACACGTTTTCCTTTACCGAGTTTCTGCGCCTGTGTTTCTTGTTCTTGCTCGTAATGATGACGAAGAAGTTTTTCCCAGTAGTCTGGATCAGCTTCTTGTGCTGCTTCCTTTATTACTTCGGTTTTGTCCTGAAAATTTTCAGTCCTCGTACTCTGGTCAAAATAAACTAAAGGAAAAAACTCTGCAAAAGATTGTAACCAACTGAAACAAAATCTGCTGTTAAACACTCCGACTCCTTACTTCATCTTCCAGCTCTTCCTCATCTGCTTCTCGAGTAGTGTACTGCGCAACTTTGAACGATGAAAGATATTCATTACTCCAATGTTCCTTTTTCTCGCCCGATTTTTCTTTGGGATCGTCAGCAGAGCGATCTAATAGTGCATCGACTGCCTCGTCATCCCAGATAATTTCTTGCTCACTTGTTTTCTTTTCCCCTTGCTCACCTTCCGCAATCGTTGTTTCATCTTCCTTAAATTTTCTTCAGTATCACAATAACGCTGCAGAAAGATAATATTTCGACGTACTATGCCATCTAAAAACACTTCCTAATATAGCATGAAGAGGTAGATGCTTAGTATTGTACAATACGATGTTTTAAAAATTCAGAATTTATACTCGACATGTCAAAAAACCTTGAAAAGTTCCTCGGTTCCCCAACGCAATACTTCATCTAATTCGCTTTTGCTCATAGAAGGCCCCTTCTGACCAATTCCAGCGCGAACAACAAGATGAGTCAATAGCATCTTCTTTTTGGCAACTGACGTAATTCTTTCTTCAACGGAATTTCGAGTAACAAAACGATAAATCAACACTTTTTTCTGCTGCCCGATACGATGAGCTCTGCTAAAAGCCTAAAAACTTTTTAACTTTTTTTTAAATTAGAAAAAAAAAAAACGGATTTCTTTTAAAGCATGAAATTAGACTCTAAAGAAATTACTTGGATATCATTGTGTGGGTTCCAGTCCGAATCATAAATTATAACAGTGTCAGCCGTAGCCAAATTAATGCCAAGACCACCTGCTCTGGTCGACAACAAAAATACGAACTGTTGCGCATTGGCTGCTACAAATGATTCATAAGATGAAATAGTAAATTTAAAACAATACTAACAGGCAATGAAACCTGAGTGGCGGAAAATTCCTCGCCACCAGCACGTACCGTTAAATCGATCAATAGCATCTTGTCGGGCCTGACCAGTGATCGAACCATCAATACGCTCATATTTGTATCCTTCATTTTCACAAAAATCTTCCATGATATCCAACATCTTGGTCATTTGGGAAAAAATTAGAACTCGATGTCCTGAAAATAATGACAGCATGGGAAGGGTCAGTGGTCTTTACAAAATCTCTATAAATACCCAATCTAAGTTTACCTTGTTCTTTTAGTTTCTTAAGCATCTTTTGCAGCAGCACAAACTTTCCTGATGCCTTCACCAGTGCGGTACCTTCATAAATTCCGTTTTTTAATTTTGGCGCTTCTATACTAGCTTTAGGGAATAGATATGGATGATTGCAGCATTTTTTGAGATCCATGATAATATTGATAAGGGAAATTTGCGAGCCACCCCCTTTCGGACTTAATGCCTCGAAGTTCCGTGTCAAAATATTCTTATAGTACTTCCTGAAATTGTAGAAATACTTTGAAATCAACATATTGCAAAGACAGAAACGCCATATTTGTTCTTGTTACATAAAGGTTGAGACCTACTTTTGCATTGGAGAAAGTTCCACCCGGACAATAAGTTCACTTTTGGACGGCATTCCCGATAACACATCAGCTTTCAAACGACGCAACATATGTGGACCCAATAAAGAATGTAATTTCTGGATTTGGTCTTCCTTCGAGATTTCAGCAAATTCATGAGTGAATGAATCCATATCGCTGGAAAAGAAAATTTAGCAATGATCCAGTGCAATTCACACAACTTACTGGTTATTCTGAAGTCAAATCTAAAACTTACTAGAATCTGTCAGGTGACAAGAAGTTTAGTAAGTGGAACAACTCCTCCAAATTGTTCTGCAATGGAGTACCAGTAAGAAGTAATCGATAATTAATTCGGAAATCGCGCAAAGTACGAAAAAACAATGACTGATTGTTTTTCAAACGATGCGCTTCGTCGACTACTAATCCAGCCCATTCAATGGATGACAGTATAGACTGAAAAAAAGAACAACATAAATGGTCATTAATGCTAACATCACAACAGCACTAGTAAACATTCCGCTAAGTCTATTCACTGCTGTCGACATAAATACTCTCTAAGAATATTAAAAACCATAAACACAAACAAAGATATCAGGTAAGATTAACCTTTAGCTTAAAACACAATTAATGCAGAACAAAAGACAAAAAAAAACCTTGTCGATATTAATCAGTTCATACGAAGTAAGCAAAACATGGAATTTAATTCCCTGATCAGTTTTCAGACGTGAAGGTTTCGGGCCACCTCGCACCGCTCCTTCGATGAATGAAAACTCATGTTCCCTGAAAAATAAGACAAATTTTCATAAGACTTTTTGCAAGCTTACTTGACTCGAAAAAATCCCTCAGAAAAGACTGAGAGAATTCAGTTATTGACCTGAAGTATTTTTTAAAACATGGCGCATTAATATTCGAAGCATACATTTGTTAAACCAAATACCTGATAACAGTACGGCTATCCTTATCACCAACATAGGTTACAACATAAAAATCAGGACACCAAAATTCTGCTTCTCGCTCCCAGTTTATTAGTGTTGAAAGTGGAGCGGCCACCTGAATATAATAAACATACAGTAGGCCACCTGAATATAAAAACATACATACAATAGTTGGAGCATTATCTCCCCGAATGCTACTGCATTATTCCCCTCCTTTTTCTTTAGCCATTAGTTCATTATGTTAATGCGGTTTCTATTAACCTGCATAAGAACTGCCTCTAGTCAGTCAACTATTTAAATACCACTAAGATTTCCTTAAATTAAAACGAACCAAAAATGGACCACGTGTATGTCCTTCTTTCACTAGCGAATATAGAAAAACCATTGACTGGATAGTTTTGCCGAGGCCCATCTCGTCCGCCAAAATCGCATCTGTCCCTTGTGACCAGCAATGTCGTAACCAATTGATACCCTCCAACTGGTAATCATGCAATTTACCACCTGTTTCTGTTATGAAATCCGGTTGCGTTTCATATTTCTTCCGAAGCTGTAGGGAATAATAAATACGCTATTAAAAAAACAAATATGAAAGAATAACAAACAATAAATGCAGTGATAGAAACTGCGGTAAGAATGAATTACAATATAACAGAAAGTAATGCGAAATAAACAAACATCTGTTTTCGGCTCCTTCTTTTTCTTCTTTTTACAGTCTTCTTCTTCTTCATCATCCTTATCTTTGCCTTCTTCAACTTTCTTCGCTGCTAATTTTTTTGCTATATGCTTCGGTAAAACATCTCCGTTCATGCGTTGCCTGAATAGCAAAAGTTAATAATGGAAGACAAGGGTGAATAATTATACATACTACGTCTATTTTATGGTTTCATGTGTAGCTTACAATTTCAGACAGATGGGGAATGTTCATAGTTCAGAAGGAACGTTCATAGGGAACTTTTCACTATCATTACTTCGGAGTTAAATATGCATGAAAAATTCTAAATTTAAATTTAAAATTTAATCAATTTCGCCCATTTTTGTTAAACTCATTCTTGTAAAATCATATTGTGTTTTTAGCATGTTCAATTTACATACAAAAACTACCTATGTGTCCAATATTTGATGATAGCATCATCATAACCCATAATATCGAAATCATCACGTTCCCATGTGGCCTGCTCATATACTAATTCTCTCCACTTGACCAAATAATCAAACTGTGTTTTCCCATATTGTACGTGATTAATGATTCGCTGCACTTGCATCCATTCTGGCTTGATACCTAAGTTATACAAGTAATTCTGCTACTGCGTTTCAAAGAAAATAACAAAATGTCACATCTTGGAAGCATGGTACATTTCCCATGGTAGAGTGAGTGTATACCGAAACAGGCACGTATAAACTCTTAAAAACTGTGCCGGTCGTCAAATCATCTCACTTAAATAAAAGGTTATACAAACCGTTAAATGAGTTAATGCAGTCTTTACAAGTATTAACTTATTCAAAACCATTACCATAACGATAGAATCGTTCTTCAAGATTGTGAGGGTCATTTTCTTTGTCTTTTTTTTCAATTTTTCCACTCTGCAGATCTTCCTGGCTTCCATCATCTACTTCAGGAGGTGTCTCCGGGTCCATTTTTCGCCAGTACATCCGAAGGAACTGGAAAACATTAAGAATTAATTAATATATAGTGCTACTGAAAATCAGCATAAAATTAAATAAATGTACCTGCGTAAAATGTACATCCAGGACCATTTCATTCACCCATTCGCAATGCCAATAACTCATATATTTCCATTTTATGAAAAGCTCACGTTCTCTACGATTTGCGAGTTCCTTAGGAGGCTTGAGAGCAATTTTTCGGCCACCCTCTTGCTCTTCCAATTCCTATAATGAAATAAAATATGCAGCAATCCTAAGATCCTACCAGTTTTAAAACAATAAATGTAAATAAAACATCTCACGCATCATCAATCAAAGTCCAGAAACTAGTAAGAAAGAACTTAGTTGAAACTTACCCTTAATTCCTCTTCAGTCATTGGTGGTGGATAAACAATTTCAGTCCACCGCCATGAAAGACATTTTTCAGGACGATTCTTTGGCTCTGGACACAAGCAACGAGGACATGACCAATCACCTTCCGGTATTTCCGTTAATGATGGGTTCAAACAATAGGCATGATATGAACTGGGACATGTATCACAGCACAATAACCAGCCTCCTTCCTATAAAATTCAATTTTGCTTGCCAACAAATTTTAGATCTTTAATGTTACCAAGGTTTAAGTTTTGTAGAAAAAACCACTAAAGCAAAAACCTTGCAAGTACGACAATACTCCATATTTGTAGTAATTTTTTTTTCCTCTTCATCATCCTTTGCTGCTCCTGTTGATTCACAGGTTGGACAAGACCACCGTCCTTCCGGAGGTTCTTCCATGTCCGGATCCAGACAAACCAAATGATAAGCTTTCGGGCATGTGTCACATAATATTATCTCTCCTCCCTGTTGACAAACTTCACAGTAATCCTGATGATCCGTCTGCAATGAGTTACCGTTAGTATCGCTTCTCTGAAATGAGAGATTATTGAAATATTACAGCATTTGTTAGGATTTGCTAATACAGAGCTTCTGGTAATACAAATAAAAATTAGTGACAAAATACATAAATAGCTACAAACCTCATATCCATCTTCGCCTTTTTTTTTCTTCCCCTTTTTTTTTGCTGAACGAGCTCGTGCAGCTCGACGCTCTTCTTTTTCTCTTTCCTCTTCATCCAATTGTTTTTCATGCTCTTTCAACAAATGCTCAAATTCTTGGTCACTATCTTCTGGAATTCAATAAGTAACTAAATTCATATTTTAAAATATCTGCTCTAAATAATCACATCACTTTAGATCCCAGAATGCTTACTAGCCTACCAGATCCCTTTTAAGATGTGCCTAGTTAATTCGACTAATTCTATTTCAGATAGATATTAATTTCGCTCACGATTAGTGTCATCATCATCATCGTCATTACGCCGCTTCTTTCTAGCACTTATTCGAATTTTGATCGGTGCAACAACTTTATCACCAGATGCTGATGAGCGTGACTTCTTCACTGAACCGATCGGTCGTCCCTGGGCTGCCATCTCTTCCTTAAACATACAAACACATCTAAAGTATGCATAAGATAAATTCACTGTATATCTATCCCAAGCAAAATAGTTTTGCTATATCCTACACATATTTTGATACCAAATGCTGGTCTTATTTTTATATTAAAGAATTATAAAAAATATAATTGAAACTTACGTGCATTATTATTATACTAACTCCATTTATCTGAATCAACGAAACTGATTTTATTAAAAATTTAGGAACTTACCTGGAATTCTCGATATTTTGCCTGGATCAGCTGCTGCAACTTTGTAAAAAGTGCTTTTGGATTTGCAGCTTGCAATTGTGGCTTTACTCGCAATGCAAATGCCTGCAATTAACTGAAAAACATTGAATATCTAACATTTCTATGCACAGAAATCATAAAACGCTTCAACAAAATCTCCCAACCTTTAGGGCATATTTTAGTAAGTACTTCAATTACTCAAACAAATATTTGTATACGCTAACAACGGTAAAAAGATAAGATACAAAGTAGTGCTGAAGATCATGAACTTACTGAAACGTTTATTTCCAAAGTACCTTTGATCGGAATCCTATAGAAGATATGAATTTAAACGGAAATCACCTTTGCAGAAGTAATTGAGTTGATATCTTCCTCTGTGAAATTATTTGGTACATCATTCAGACCAAGCATTGTGCAAATCTCTGCCGAACTAGCATTTTGTTCAATAGCACTTTCCCTTCTTTTTTTTAATCGCCCTTTCTTTGAACCTTTTTTGCGTTTGGTAGAACGAGAATGCTCTAATGCTGCAAATCAGAACAGCTACTAAATGAAAAAATTGATAATAAGAAAGACGACATACTTGATTAAATAATCAGGTCTGAAAAACAGTGGTTTCCATTTGAAGTTCAAGTGCAATAATCTTTGAATAGTTACATGAGGAAAAAAAACTGTTAGACTTATATGGACCCTCTTTTTTACAAGGTAATTGATTTTTATACATAATACTTTTTTCGCAAAAACGAGTAAGCTTCCAATGCTTTGTAATAACTGCCAAATTTGGAATATAAACTGTATTAATTTCTATCAGAGGGCAGTCATCACACCTTTGATGAAACAACTAAGAGAACTTTTGATAATATAAACCCTCCGGTAGTAACCAAGTAGCAGTTTAGGACAACACAATTAATAAGGTATAAAAACCAACCATTTGTTTCTTCAGCAATGTCTTCATCTTCGTGATCTTCTTCCGCAGCATCACCTTCATTACTCTGAACTGAATCTTCTTCCATCGCTTCTTCTACAACATTTTACACTCCATTATTATTAAAATGAACTTTCTTCAACACGACAACGTAATTCTTGCGTCTTTGTTCATTAATGAACTTGTTCCTGTATTCTCTTTTTAGTCTGCATTTCCGTCCTTAGAAAATCTTAGCCATGTTTAGATCTTGTATCAACTTTCGTCTCAGTTAGCCTTTAATCAATAATAACAATAAGGATAATTAATAATAATAACAATAATAATAATTACTATTACTTCTCATTATTATTGCTACTATCACTTATTATTATTATTACTTATTACTCTAGATGTTGTTCACGTAACATTAATAAAATAATTTTGGGTTAAAATTAAGTTATAGGGCTCATTTCGGCGATGCAACCGACAGTCATATGTGACATGCGACCCGACTTCCCTATTAATTCTCCTACAGTTGTTTTAGAAGGATGGTGAATTAGCTAAGGAGGGAAGTTACCATGCGGAGACGATTGGGTATGGGTGGTTTGTTCCATTTCCTCATCCGACATCACTCTCTATTTGATCACCAGCTAAATATATCGAATGGCTGGTTGGAACACTGAAAACAAACACAGGAATCGTTTGTTTGGGGTGACAAAAACGCAACGCTTCTTGAATTTACACACAGCATGGAAATGTGATGAATCACACTAGACACCTGAACCTCAGTCTAAGCCTAACCGTCCCCGACTTCCTTGATCTGAAGCTCTTCCCATCACTGGCATACAAGTTGGCATCAGTGAAGTATCATCTCGATGAGCTGTCTAACAGTCATCTCGACCACCGGTAACTGCGTGGAAGACGGCAGAACACAAGTGTTAAGTGAAGTTTTGAAAAATCGATAACTGAGGGGGAGGAGGAGGAATGAGAGTGTAGGTAGGCTGTCGTGCGGGGTGCCAGCGGGTTCCTGTGAAGCAGCGATATTCGTGCTGTCGTCAATGGTCGCCTGGAATGGACGGGACCGAGTGACCGGGTAGGTCAGGAATGGGCGAATTAGTTGGGTAAGTGGTGGCGGACTGCCATGGTTGTACATCAACAACGGAAGAAGCAAAGGAAGAAACGTTTGATTACACGGAGGGTAGGCAGCAGATATGCAAATTGTGCCATAGACGCAGAGTAATGCAAGTTCGAGTCATTCAGGTCGATTTTAAAATGATTTCAATCTCAGTTTGTATTCCTTCTTTGAAGGAACTTCCCATATCAGACATTAGTCATTTGCTCGCAAGTTGTTGCGAATTCATGGACCCGATTGTCGGTCGGATGAAGTGTCTTATATAAGCAATCTTCGAAAGCATTTCCTTTTTCCTTTTCTCTTGTTTCTTATTTAATAAGTAATTCGGAAGGAAAAACAGGATTCCAGCTGAATCCACCAGGAATGAAAATGTACGGGGCAAGTCTAAGCCTAAATGTTACCTTCTCAGGTTGACCTCATTTCACCTATAGCTTACCACCTTGAACAATAAGAAAAAAGAAACGATCGATATCAGTAGAACGAACTCTTCGAGCAGGCCAAGGGACACCCACCTATTCATTCATTAATACATTCATATTATGTAAGCAAATCGATATCGCCACCTCTTTACATTGTATCGATCGATGGGCCACTAAATCGGTTAGCAAATGCGTTAAATAGTAGTACCGTTGAATGGAGGATCTTTGCCAATTGAACTGTTATTAACACCCGTTGTCTTTCATTTCTTTCCCATTTAGGTAATGTATTGATGATGGATTGCGGAGTATTTAAGAAATCTCGAGAAGACTCCGCGATCCTTATTCTTCCTTACTTATAATCCGAGAGACATCTCTCATCAATCAGGTTTGAAGGATATTAAATTCACGATATAAACAAGCAGCACTGAAAGAATATTAAGGATGAATAAAAGACACTTGAATTTCCGCAAGAATTGGTTATAAACAAATATATCTGAGTGAATCGTAATTCTGAAGGAGTAGAACATTCATGGAAGTTTGCCAAACATTTTCCATATTAAAATGAGCGCAGATGAGTTCGTAGATTCACCTAATAAAAACGGGGAAGCAACTTCGGCGATATCACTGGTATATCTGTTCGAGGAATGATACTTAATTGTCCAGTTCTACTCGAGAATATGTTACATCCAGCAGATATGAGTGATGGATAATTCGTTCTTCCATTTTTACCGGGCTCTTAATTAATTTCTTTGAAAATGAAAATTTGATCCACGTAAATCTTTACCGTCTTTTACGTAATCATTTTGAAGATCAAACCGTTGACCAGTCTTGATCAGTTTCAGATTTGGAAATATCACCATGATTCAGTTATAAAATAAGCACCAAACAATTAGGCAAAGTATTTTTTGCGTTGATCCATCTGTATGTGGTTAATCATTTGGTGACATCATAAGCATGAATGGACATTTGACATCCTTGGAAATATGTATACTATGGAATGTTGCGTTCTTTTAATTATTTGCTGTCGGCAAATTCTAGTAAATTATTTCTGCATCATTTTACGAACTCATTCCACCTGTAGTAAAAGATATTTTTATTTTTCTTCCACTTGTAATTTGTTTAGTGATAAAGCGATTAGTTGAAATGTTGCATGGCCTATAAAATAAGTGCCTAACATTTACGGTTGGTTATGAATACATCTGTCTAATTCATAGTTGTACTAACGATTAACGGTCAACTTAACATTCATACACTTAACAAACATTAAAAGTGAAAAATGGAACACTTTTCGAAGAGAAATACTGAATTTCTTAAACACTTCTCTTTACTAGACAGAGGTCAAAGTTTAGCTAATGGCATGAAATATTTATGTACTGCTCGTTAAAGCACGCTTAATTTAAGATAAACAAATTTCCGTATTTTAAATCTATGGTCTCGTGACAAAGGCTCTTATGGGGAAGGAGGGAATATCGCTCTAACAGTCTGCTTCTCTTGAAATGCGACTGACAGTTCTCTGCACTTTTCGATTTATCCCACTCAACATAATAAACAAAACTATAATCAGTAGATATATAAGCGCTAAGTATATTTATGCTTGTTCATTCCGATGAACATATACTAAAATTGGAACAATACAGAGAAGATTAGCATGGCCCCTGCGCAAGGATGACACGCAAATTCGTGAAGCGTTCCAAATTTTTCAAGGATTTTGGAGGTTAGTTGGTTACAATGATGTGCTATGTTTGTATATTCATACGTATAAAGAAAAGACTTTAGGCGGATTAAGGTATGCTCGTAGCTTTCCAAAAGGATTGGTTAGGTCAATGATCCTTTTCGGTGAATCTCTTGAGTTAAAGAACAATTTAGCAGCATGTTGCGGCGATGCTGTGCTAATAGCATGAATGTCAATACCAAATTTCTTACGTCCATTAAGTTCTTGAGCTACCGTTCACTGAAAGTACGTGAAACACTTTATCGATGGATTGACGTAATAATATCACGGTGAAAATAACATTCAGTCATATTAACATCCCACTTAAGCTAAAACGATTTACAGTCGCCACGTCGATTTCGAGTACTGTGTGTTTGTTGTTACTTAATCCAAACGCATCTCTTTTTTTACGAGAAATCAATGTGATGATTATTGTATTGTTGCTGGAAGTACGAGTGCAGTTTCTTCCGATCGATTACTATTGTAGGAATCACGTTTTAACGAAATTGAAATCTATGGAAGACGGAGTAGGAGATTTTCTGCTTTTTCTTCAGAACAAAGAAGCACCCGCCAAGGAAGAATCTATAATATCAGTGGTCATTCACAGCATTATTATCACACGAAAACGGAAGTGGATGACGGACAGATGAAAGGACAGGATAAAATAGCAGTGGCAACAGCACAAATAATGATGAAAGAAGGAGACAGCCAGTTTAGTAGTTCCTCTACTGTAGTGGTTTCGGATACCTATCCAATTTCAATCCTCATGTAAAAAATTTCTGTCGACAACCGGAATGAACCTGAGTTAGAGATGCAGAGACGCTTGCTGTGCCATCTGACAGATTACCAGTGTGCTACGATAA
This sequence comes from Wuchereria bancrofti, assembly GCA_005281725.1. Taxonomy (NCBI): domain Eukaryota; kingdom Metazoa; phylum Nematoda; class Chromadorea; order Rhabditida; family Onchocercidae; genus Wuchereria; species Wuchereria bancrofti. Next base: position 6,358,952 of record SSBO01000003.1, read on the forward strand.
TAAAACCTGATCTGATCCAAACATACTCTGTTTTTATGCTTCATTTATTGCTCTCTTCTATCCCTTTACTGTTGCTGCTATCCAATCGACATTCAATCGCCTTAACAACCGAAACCACCGGTCATTTAAGAAACCGTTCCTGATAAGTATTTTAGATTGTAATTCTCTTTAAAAGATGATGAAATCCCATCTTTTAATGGTTTGCTTAATTCACCTCATTCCTCCCATTACATGATCTTCGATAGGGTCTCCCTATTACTGTCACTTGTCTACCCATCCTGATAGCTCTTTTTTGGCTCTTTATGATGTGTCCAAAAATCTGAATAGTCTGAAATAAATACGGTTTGACCATTTATTTATTATCACATTAAGTTAAAATCGTCACATAGTCGCTCCAGGCAATCTTAATGACTTGTTTCTATTCGCCTATCGGAAACGGACTTCCAACTGGATTTTTGATATCAGCATTAAACCATAGTTCCAATTAAGTTAGCAGGTTACCTACATCCGTTCGATTTATCCGTGTAGAAGGGTTGAAAATATCAAGTATAAATAATCACTTATTCTTCAAGAAGTGTTTGTATAAGAAATCCGAAAAATTGTGCATGTATGAGATTTAAGGAACGCCCTAAGGACTTTAGAGGTGAGTATGAAGTGGATCGATAAGTGAAAAATGTATAATACAAGTAATTACTTCGTTGCTCTCGTGTACTAATATTACTTTGTTTAAACCGAATTAACGGTTTCAGTCGGCTTATTTACTTCAAAGAATATTTTGCTACCGTGGAATAAGTCAAGTCACTTTTTCTTAAATGAAGCGAAGGGAAAGATTGCTCGACTCTTTCTTATAAGGCTACTTACAATAAGTATGCAACGTTAACGTAACTATCCTGATCCCTCAGTCAGTTTTCAATGTTGCACCCACATCAGAACTGTTTTTCCATTATGTTACTGTGTTTGCGAGCTGACTTAAATCTTATTATATTCCTTAAGCAATCTTTTCATTTATTTTCCATTTCGATTGATCATAATGCAGCAACGAAACTCTAAAAATCCAAACGTCTTAGTGGTTTCAGTACTGAAAAATTTCTTCTGCCGCCATGGCTTGAACGGATTTTCAGTCGTACATCTGGTCACGAGTCGGAAAAGAGGATGTCTGGGCCGGTTCTGCTGCTGTCCCCTAATTAGTGTATACCTGTCTGTATGTCTGTTCGTCTGTCTGCGTCCAATAACAGGATTTTACTATATATATTTGTCAGTAATGGCGATGTAACCGGAAATACGGAGGAATAGAAGGAGAGATAGGGCAGTGGTGGTGGTGTGCTGATGGTGTCGTTGCCGGAGCTGCAAACAAACATGTTGTGCCTCGGTGAACGGACAGACCGATTGGGGAGGGGGGGAGG